>PVJL010014874.1:0-26376 GCA_004026885.1 Lyroderma lyra
GAAAAAAAGAACTGAACAAACAAATAACCCATGGACACAATCGATAGTTTAATGTTTATTTGGGGACGAGTGGGTTAGGGAGGGGAGAAAGGGGAGGGGGTGGGAGAGGAGGGGAGGAAGCTAAATATAAGGGGATGGAAAGAGGGGTCACATTAGGTGGTGAACTTATTATGCATCAAGTTGACAATGCACTGTAGAACTGTATGCCTGAAACCTATGTAATCCTTGCTAACAGATGTCACCCCAATAAGTCTAACAATAAAAATGAATTAAAAAAAAAAGCATCATTCTTCTAATCTAAATATGGATCAAAATTTATAAAATACAACTCTTTGGATTTTGACATTAAAAGTAATCAAGCTAAACCCTTACCTCAATTAGTTGTTAGTTTCATTTATAAGAGTCATAAACATTTAGTTTTAGTGGTTTATGTAATATAAGTTTATGTGTTCTATAAATGTTTAATTTTTACATTGAGGGTAAGATTCAGCCAAACCTGTACCAGCAGTCTTATACCCCCACTTCGGTTTATATGCCCTGGCCTTTAGGCAATGCCAGAATCAGATACTTCATAGATGGAGTTAGTTTGAATTTATTTAAAAATAAAAAAATCTATACTTTCCTTGTAAATTCCACCATTTTCTTCCCCTAAGAGCTAACTGCCCTGTGAAACATTATTAGAACTTAGCGAGTGGGTTCCCTCTTAAAATTAGACATCTATGAGTAAATACATGAAACATTCCCTTGAAATTTATATATTTAGAGGTCCCAGAAAGCTGGTTATCTTTTCATACAGCTAATACATTTTCTTTTAAAAAAGCCACTTTTGGGGGGCAATAAATATTTAAGTGTCATTTTGTGGTCCTGTTGTATGTCCAGTCAAATTATACTACTTTAAAGTTTTAAGTATATTATTTCTTCCAACTGAAGATAACTTTCCCAAATCTTTTCTAGTGATAACCAAAGCATTTTAAATTCATAAGAACGTAGGATTCTCAAACATGTGTACTTGGAGCAAAGTTACATTGTCATTTACATTCTAGAATAAAACTAAAAGTAAAACAATAATGGGCCACAGTGATCATGTGCTAATATAAGAGTGCCCTCTTCAAGGCAAAAGGCTTTTTCCTGCTTCAAGGGCCTTTTTTCTGACTTTTGCCTTGTGTCTGTCATGGTCTTTCTTACCCCAGGTATTTGCATAGTTCTCCTTTTCCTTCAGGGATCTACTCAAATGTCACATCCCCAATGAGGTTTTCTCTGACTACTTTATGGAAAATAGCATTCTTCCTTCTTCACTGTTTCATTACTCAATGAAATGACCACATATATCGATTTAGTTTTCTGTATTTTCCTACCCACACCTTAAATCTTAGAGTCTTAATTCCATGAGCTCAGGAAATTCTTTGTGTCACATTCCCAGTGACTGGCATAAAGCACAAAGAAAGCATTTAGTAGGCTTTTTGGGGGTGATTGAGTGAATGAATGAGTGAATGAGTTGAAGTGGACAGCTATCTTCCCAACTTCTTTATACCTACATTGTATTATTGGAGGATAACTTGGAACTGACAAACTGGTGAGCTGCTGCTCTGAATACTTTGTAAACATGTTTGTTTGTTTGTTTGTTTTGTTTTGTTTCTTGAAGTTTTCTTTGGTACTTCAGACATTTGGTACAAACAACTACCCTCAGTTTCTATCAGGAAACTATTTTTATTGCAATTTATTTTACACATGTGCATCATTACTAGGTTACCCAAGTTAAAGTGGCATAAAGAAAAAAAGATGCTCCAAGACCATAATAAAATGGTGGATTGAGGTTCTTTGTTTGCCCACTTATTTGTTTTTCATTTTTTGATGATTATAATACTGTTTGTTTCTCATACAGAAAATATTTTACTGCAAAAGATGCTAAATAATTAATTGTAGATTTTGTCACAAATAATAATGTATGCTCTAGAAAGGTAGGGATTTTTATCTTTTTATTTGCTGCTTGATCTCTATCACCTGAGAGACCATCTGGCACTTTATTCAATATCACTCAATCAATACATGTTGAGTAAGTAAGTAAATCTAGAGGTTTTTAAAAATTATATACATGGGATTATTGTCAGAATGTCAATAAAGAAAATATGTAATTCCAATCTCTTCATACTGCTTCACATAAATTTCCAGGATTGATGTCTTCTCTTTCCTTCCACAGATCCCCTCCCCAGAAGGCTGTGGTTCATCTAGCTGCTGGAATGTGTAGATACCCTCAATGGCTCAGTAGCCAGTGTAGATCCTGTGTTTTGTAATCAGTAGCTACATCTGGCTACTGGGTCTCTGATGGCATCTTCTAGCTTCTGCTACAATGTCCTGAGCCAAAGTTATTGGGACGTCCTTAATAATGAAAACTGTACCACACATATACACATACCGAATTAAGTTTTGGAGTGGTAAGTCTTCCATTATTAGCCAGAATGTGGATACCATCAAGGTTTTATTAATGATGTGGTATATTTAATTTCAACACCACAATGGGGAGAAAATTGCTTCTTTTGTGCATCATTTGATTTTCTCTTTTTCTCTCCTCTCTTCCTCTGTGGAAGATATAATTTGGTCACCAAACCATTTCTCTCTCTTTCAATCAATTAATCAAACTACCTACTTACCTGTCTATCATATCTATTCATTTTTCCATTCATCCATCCATTCATCCAGGCATCCCTGGACTTTGAAGTGGCATTCTCATAATAACGTGATGATTAAATAATGACAAATTGATGGTATGACAGTTTAAAGAAATTGTACTTGCAGTAGGTAAGTCCTAGCAGTGTGCATTCTGACTTGTGGTTGTCTTTTCTCTCTGGTACAAAGAATAAATACCAGAAATCTTGAATACAGCAGGCAATTGTGTTGAAATAATATGTTGAGGAGGTATTGCAGGCCCAACATCCAGGTCTGGGGCATGAACCTGGCATACAATGTAGATTTCTGTGTTTGATAGGCAACAGCTACATTGTCTGCTGGGTTTCAGGCTACCTGGAAACATGTTCTCCATGGTTGTCTCATCAGTACTTCACCTGTAATGTTTTGGAATAACTGTTTTCCATGAGGCATAAACCAGTGAGCTTTGTCACTGGACAGAATGCAGAGAAAAGACCCCATGAAAGCTGATCACCTTAGCAAAGAATGATTTTGTTATGATTTCACCCAAGATGGTTTTACATACTAGCTTAGGAAACTGAATGAGCCTGAGAAAAGGTATAATGCCATCTTTCTCTCTGCCTCAACAATGAAAGATTAATGCCTTACATGTTATTCTATTATTATTTTTTCTATTCATAATTACTGTCAGAATGCTTAGCACATAGTCACAGTTCCCTGCTATCTCACCTTTTCTCCTCATTTTGACTTCTTGCCTACCTGCAGGACTCTGGTTTATTTTTGTTATTCCTTTACCACAGCCCCATAACTTTTGTGAATGACTCTCAGTCTCATCAGAATCCATATCTCACTCTGTTCCAACATCCCACCCCAACATTTATTCCCTGAAGTGAACTTTGGAATTTAGGTAAACTGGACTTTTTACCACCGTTCACCATCTCTTACGAAACTGGAACAAGAGTACCTTTCATATAGAATGACAATGATCTTGTGAAGATAAAAAAATATAGGTTGCAGGAGAAAGGGAATAAGAGGATGAAAATATCTTTTGGAAAAATTTTTTAAATTATATATTGTTTGTCTTCTGGTAAATAAATTTAATCATCTAAACATTAAAAAATTTAGCAATTTAAACCATTAACTTTTCAGTAATAAAAAAAAACCAAAATATTTTAAGGAGAAGTTTCAAACACTTTGTTATATGAACTAGCGATTCATAGTAAGAACTCATATATGTATTTTAAATTAATATAAGTTAACAAATTTAAAGTAGAAAATGAATATAAGGAATGCAAGGATAAATGTCTGTACATAATAGTTGATTATAGTGATTTAATGCATTATTTGTCACGCAGTGCTAAATTCAGTAAAAATAAAGCTAATGTCTTGAAAATTTTAAAAGATTGTGAATTTATTTTTGATGTGTATGTGCGTCTTTTGGCTTCCTACCTACCAATCAATTCCATCATCTCTTCTGTACCAAAGCCACTGGCCTTTATGCCCTGGCAATAGACATTCATTCAGGCTTTGAAGAATGATAAAGGTCTTTGGGCAGCATGGTTATGTTTAATAAATCATAATTGTCAAAGGGACAGTTTTCTTCCTTCCATCTTCTCTCCCATATTTGTGATGTCTTTTGAGTCCTGTTAACTCATTTAAAAAGACAATGTTGACAATAGGGACTGGTAAGAAGAACTCCCTAGTTGCATGGTCAGGTTTTCATTTCCCTGTCAACTTGGATGTACCAGTATTGAATTGATCCCCAAAGCAAGATTGACCAGGGGTTGGTTTTCTCACTTTCTCATCTTTTTCTCTCACTCATTGTGATGCAGGAAGGATGGACATTGATGTGATAGATCTTCCTAAAAGAAACACAGTACCTGATTTTATTCTTTTTTAAAATTTTCCATTTTGAAACAATTTCAAATTAAAAAAAGTTAGAAGAATAATATAAATACAGTGCTGGTGGAAGTTTAAAATGTTGTAGCTTTTCTCAAAAAATTTGGCACTTCCTCAACAAAGTTAAAATATTCTCATATAACTAAGTACTTCCACTACTAGGTATACATCCAAAAGAATTGAAAACAGAGGCTTAAACAAATTACATACACACTCATGTTTACAGCAGCACTATTCCTATTCAAAGTAGCCCAAAGGTGGAAACAACCTACATACCCATCAACTGATGAATAAATAAACCAAAGATGGTATATCCAAACAATGGAATGATACTTATCTATAAACAGGAATAAAGTACTGATACATGCTGCAACATGAATGAACCTTGAAAACATTACACTTAAGTGGAAGAAACCAGACACAACAGATCACATACTGTACAATTTCATTTGTGTGAAATGTTCAGAAAAAGCAAGTATAGAGGGACATAGATAAGTGATTGTCAGGGGCTGGGAGAAGGAAGGAGGTGCGGAGTGACTGCTAATGAGTATAGGGTTTCATTCTGGTGTGATGAAAATGTTCTGGAATTGGTATTCTGGTGATGGTTGTACAATTTTGTACTATGAAAGCCATTGAATTGTATACTTTAAAGGGGTGAATTGTATGACGTGAATTATCTCAAAAATTATAGAGTGCTCACATACTCTACCAATTTTCCATGTGTGAATAGCTTATGAAACATAAGTATAAAAATCAGGAAATTAACATGGATATGATACTATGATCTGGACATCTTACTCAGATTTCACTACTTGACTCACTATTGTCCTATTTTTGGTTCAAGTTCCAATCTAAAATCCTGTGTTTAGTTACCATGTCTCTAGTCTCCTTTAATCTAGAACAGTTCCCCACCCTCCCTTTGTCTTTCATGACTTTGGCACTTTTGAAGACTACAAGCCAGTAATTTTGTAGAATGTCCCTCAATTTGGATTTTTCTGGTTGTTTCTTCTGTTTAAATTTAAGTTACACACATTTGGCAAGAATGCTACAAAAGTGATATGTCCTTCTTAGTTCATCATATGAGGAGGCACATTATGTTGGATTTTCCCACTACTGGTGATGTTAACTTTGATCATTTGGTTAAGTTCGTGTCTGGTCCTGGCTATTTATATTTTTATATTTTGCTTTTAAAACAATTTAATTTTATCATCACCCTGTACTACTATTTTTCCTCACCCCCCCACCCAAAGTTAACTACGTTAATAATATCATTTAATTTTTATAAGACTCGAAACAATAAACTGTATAGAAGAAAACATTGATACTAAATTTATGGACCTTGGGCTCAAGGGGGACTTCATGAACTTGATCTCAAAGACAAGGGAAGTAAAAGCAAAAATAAATGAATGGGACTATCAAATTAAAAGCTTCTGCACAGGTAAAGAATCCATCAACAAAGCAAAGAGACAACCAACTGAATGGAAGAAAATATTTGCAAACAATGCATCTGACAAGGGGCTAATAAAAAAATATAAAGAACTCATACAACTCAAAAAATAATCCAATTAAATCATGGGCAGAGGACCTGAACAGACACTTCTCCCAGGAAGACATACAAATGACCAACAGATACATGAAAAAATGCTCAATTTCACTTATTGGGAAATGCAAATCAAAACCACAATGAGATACCACCTCACACCTATTAGAATGGAGCTATTATCAAGACAAGGAACAAGTGTTGGAGAGGGTGTGGAGGAAAAGGAACCCTTATACACTGATCGTGGGAATGCAAATTGGTACAACCATTATAGAGGACAGCATGGAGGTTTCTAAAAAAATTAAGAATAGAGTTACCATATGACTCGGTAATCTCACTTCTGGGTATCTAGCAAAAATTTGAAAACTAGTCCACAAAGATATATTCTCCGCAACGTTCATCACAGCACTATTCACAGTGGCCAAATCATGGAAACACAGTGTCCTTTGATAAACGACTGGTTAAAGAAGCTGCAGTACATATACACAATGAAATATTACTCAGCCATAAGAAAAGACGAAATAAGGCCATTTATGACAACATGGATGGGCCTTGAGATCATCATGCCAAGCAAAAGAAGCCAGAAAAAAACCAAGAACCATATGATTTCACTCACTTACAGAGCACAAAGCTGAAAGCAACAAAGAAAAAACTCATGGACACAATCAATAGTTTAGTGGTTAGTAGGTTTCTGAGGTTATGGGGGAGGGAAGTGCAAGGAGAGGGGGAGTCAAATATATGGTGATGGAAAGAGAACTGATCCTGGGTGATAAACACATAACATAACACATAGAAAATGTAGAATTGTACACCTGGAACATGTAATTTTTACTAATCAATATCACCCCAATAAACCTAACAATTAAAATTTTATACACATGTCATTTAATTTTTATATGTTCTTAGAAAATATATCTTGTTGGTTTTTTTTGCTTTTTTTAAAATTCATTTTTATTGTTAGACTTATTGGGGTGACATCTGTTAGCAAGGATTACATAGGTTTCAGGCATACAATTCTACAGTGCATTGTCACCTTGTTGTATAATAAGTTCACCACCTAATGTGACTTCTCTTCCCATCACCTTATATTTAGCTTCCCCCCTCCTCTCCCACCCTCTCCCCTTTCTCCCCTTCCTATCCTACTCTTCCCCAAATAAACATTAAACTATTGATTGTGTCCATGGGTTACTTGTTTCTTCATTTCTTTTTTCTTTGCTTTCAGTTTTATATTCCGCATATGAGTGAAGTCATACAGTTCTTTGTTTTTTCTGTCTGGCTTATTTCACTAACCATGATGATCTCCAGGTCCATCCATTTTGTGGAAAATAGCAATATTTCATCTTTTCTTATAGCTAAGTAATATTTCATTGTGTATATGTACCACAGCTTCTTTATCCAGTCATCTGTCGCAGGGCACTTTGGTTGTTTCCATGTTTTGGCCACTGTGAACAGCGCTGCAATGAACATTGGGGTACATAAGTCTTTGCGGACAAAGGTTTTCAAATCTTTTGGGTAGATTCCCAGAAGGGGGATTGCTGGGTCAAATGGTAGCTCCATTTCCAATTTTGTGAGGAACCTCCACACTGCCTTCCACAGTGGTTGTACCAGTTTGCACCCCCACCAGCAGTGTACCAGAGTTCCTTTTTGTCCACATCCTCTCCAGCACTTGTTATTCCTTGTCTTGTTTATATCTTGTTTTGATGTTCAGGTATTTTTAATTTACATGAGTGGTACTTTGTTGTATCATTTTTTTATTATCGAACACTATGTTTTAAGGTTAATCTATACTGATGTCTAATTTGTTTCTTGTAATTCTGCATAGTACTCTACAGAGTGCAACTACTACATTTCATCTATGCCATTTCCAGTGATGGACTCCAAAGGGAAATCACTTTCTTGCCACCATAAACACTGTAGTAAAACCTTCTAATAGGTTTCTCCTTCTGAAAATTACTTGGAATATTTAATTAGGCTCGTGAAATTGCTGCATGTTAAGAGACACCCACACACATATGTACACAGCATGGTCGATAGAATGGCCTGATCAGTCTATGCTCCCAACATCAGTGAATCCTCCCAATATCAGTGAATGAGGCCTGTTATGTACATCCCTGTCAATAATTGATACAATGAAACATTTGCTAGTCTAAAAGGTGTAAAGTGATATCTTACTGTTTTAATTTGCCTTTCTCTGGTTACTAATGATTATGAACATCTTTTCATAGGCATTTGAGCTTTGGGAATTTTCAGTACCTTGTTCATATCTTTTTCCATTTTTAAACTTTTAAAATTCTGAAGTATAGCATGCTTATGGGAAAATGCACATAAAATAAATGAACAACTCATGGAATAGATTTGTGTAACCACCCAGGTCAAGAAATAGAATGTGCCAATAGCTCAGAAACCCTATCCCTATGTGTCAATTCCAGTCATTATCTCTCCCTTTCCCCAAAGATAACTCTTATCCTGAATTCTAAAATTATAGCTTAGTTTTACTAGTTAATGAAGTTTTTATAAATGGAATTATATGGTACATAATCTTTTGAGTTTGACTAAATTTGCTCAAAAATGTGAGATTGATTCATGTTGTATATAGGTGTAGTTCATTTCATTGCTGCATTTTATTCTATGTTGGTAAAAATCTGGATGTTTCCAGTTGTGTGCATTTGTGAGTAATCTTGCTATGAATGTTCTTTTACTTGTGGCCTGATGGCACATCTGTACTCATTCTGTTAGAGTATACCTAGGAGTAGAAGTGTTAGGTCACGGAGTATGCATAAGTCAGCTTTAGTAGATAATGCAAGTGTTATGTGGTGATTGTTGATTGTTACACTTTACACTTCCACCCACAATGTATGAGAATTTCTGTCCCTCATCTTCTCCAATGCAGTATTGTAAGTCTTCTTAATTTTAACCACTCTGCTAGGTATGTAATGGTATCTTATGGTGCATTTAATTTAATGACTAATGAGGTTTAGTACCTTTTCGTATGTTTATTGTCCATTTAGGTATTCACTTAGGTAAAGTGCATGTTCAAATCTCTTGTTCATTTTTATATTGGGTTTGGTTACTTGTTGACTTGTAGGAATTATACATATATCCTGGATGTAATCCTTATGTTATTTTATTATTTTATTATAAATATATTTTACTCTCATTTCCCTTTCATTTTCTCAACTCATTTTAAGAGGCTTTTTGCGGATACCTCAGGATTGTTTAAAATCAAACACAATCATGTCCATTCATGAAAACAGTTTTACTTTCCAAGTACAATGTTGAATAGTAGTGAGGACAGACATATTTTCATTTTCTCTTTCTTTTTCTTAGTGTATTAAGATGATCATATGGCATATTTTTTCAGTCAATAAAGTGAATTACATTGAATGATTTTTTAAAAAAATGTTAAAACCAACTTTACATTCTTAAGATATACTCTGGTATAGATATATAATCCTTTTAATATATTAGTAAATGTGACTTGCTAATATTTTGTTTACAATGTTTGCAGCTATGTTCATGAGGGTTATTGGTCTATAATTTTTGTCTCTTGTAATGCTTTTTTCTTGGTTTTGGTTTCAGGGTTATGCTGGCTTCATAAAATGAGTGAAATATTTCTCTCTCCTTTAATTTCTAAAAGGGTTTGTATCAGATTAGTAACATTTTTCTTTTAAGTATTGTAGTGATGTAATCTGAGCCTGGAGTTTTCTTATGAAGATTTTTAATTAAGAATTAAATTTTTTTAAGAGATACTGGTCCTGAGATTTTCTATTTCTTTGCATCAGTTTCCATATTTGTGTTTTTCAGGTACTTTTTATCTTTTTACTTTATTTCTTAATCCATGATTTTAATACTTTTTTCTTTAAGTAACTAATAGAACAAAAACACAGAAACTCAATGAGGATATAGAAAAATTGGGTAACACTATCAACTAAATTTAATCAACATTTATAGAACACTGTTCAATGACATAATACACATTCTTGCCACATGCACATGGAACATTCATCAAGATAGACTATATTCTGGTCCATAAAACATGTTTCTATACATTTAAAAGATTGAAAGTATATGGGATATGTTTTGTGATATAACAATGGTAAATTGGAAACGAACAACAAATATTTGAAAATCCTCCCAATAGTTGGAAATTAAGCAACACTCATCTAAATAATCCAAGGATAAGAGAAAATATTTAAAACTGAATGAAAATGCAAATATAGCATATCAAAGTTTGTGGAGGGGTTCCCCGGTGGTCTAGTGTCTAGGTTTCGGCCCTCTCATCGCCTCAGTCTGGGTTCGCTTCCTGGTCAGGAACCAACAGCAACAACAGAAAAAACAAAGTTTGTGGAATGCAGTTAAAACCAATGCTTAGAAAGACAGGTACAGCTTTAAATATTTCTATTAAAAAAGACAAATGGTTCAAAGTCAATTATCTAAGATTTTACCTAAGAAGCCAGAAAAAGAAAAGCAAAGTAAACACAGAAAATAAAGAAATTTTTAAAAAGAATAAAAATTAATACAATCGAAAATGGACAAACAATAGAAAAACAATTAAGCTCTTACCTAGCTTTTGAAAAGATAATAAAATCGAAAAATCTCCAGCTAGATTGGTCAAGCAAAAATGAGAAGCCACAATTTAATGAGAAATTAAAGGGGCATCACTGTGGAGCCTATAGACATTAGGATCTTTATATTGAGTTGGATGCATTCCTAAACTTCTTTTTTTTTTTTTTTTTTTTTTTTTGCTTTTATGGTATGTGGGTAGCTCCCTGACTGGGAATCGAACCCAGGCCGGCAGCGCTGACAGTGCCAGCGCCGAAGCCTTAAGCCACTACACCACCAGGGAACTCCCTCTTTTTTTGAGGTTGACTTAGCTTCAATGTGAAGCTTACATAATTTTCTAAAATCAAAGGACCTGAGTGAAGAAAATAGGAGAAAGTGACTTGTGAGTTCGAGATTCTATAAAACATGATTTCTCATCAACCATGTAAACAGTTGATCTCATAGAAAGGCAGCTTCATAGCTGAGCTCATTCCCTATTAATTTGGCTTTCTTCACTAGGTTTCAATTTAAAGATCCAGTGTTGAAGTATTGTTTCAACTTTTATATTTAATACTATTCAGTGGGATTCCTTAAATGAATAATACATTTATGTAGGTGTTCAAAACAGTAAGGTAGATCCAAATGTACTGATATGAGAGATCACTCAAGACCTATTACTGAGAAGACATGGAGTAGGTTTATGTGTGTAATATGATCTCATTCACTATTTGTATGAATGCATGAAAATTATATAGATACATACCCAACAAAATGTTACAGTGGTTACTTTTGGAAAGTGGACTGAAGAGGGAGGAGGATGATTTGCTTTTCATATTGTATCTTCCTTGTAATGTTTGAATTTTTTAATCTGTGAATATATTACATTTATATAAATTGAATGAAAAAAACTCTGATGTAATTCACAAATGCCTTTCATATGTTTCTTGAATATACCAACCTATCACTCTCTTAATATTTGAGAGGTTTTTTTAATGGTAAGAAAGTGAGTAAAGAGTTCCCTGGTGGTGTATTGGCTAAGGCTTCGGCGCTGTCAATGCTGCGTCCTGGGTTCAATTTCCAGCCAGGGAACTACCCACATTAAAAAAAAAATGAGTAAAGATGCTGCATTAGAGAAGCATCCACGGAGTTGAGTTCTGCATTCATTAAGACAAGTTTATATAAATAAAATCTATGATAAGGTCAAGACCTATTGAAAGTCAGTCAGAATCTCATAACAGCCATATCGTAGGGTTGCAAATTACAGCTCTGACTCAGAGCACCCTCTCTGTAGCATTGTAGGTGTTTGGCAATAGACAGATTGATCTGTTCAGACCCATCACCCCCGTAAAGAAACCCTGCTTTGATAGAGCCTGACTGATGATGGATTACTAATCAAATTTACAAAACAAGACAGTGCATACAAGTATTTCGTTACCCCTTCTTGGCATTTATTTTGTTAGGCTATTTTCATTTAGTTTGAATTAGATTTCATTCAAGTAAAGTGAAAATTTCAGATCATGATCCTAGTAATAGCCACCCTTTTTTCTCCTTGGCTTGAAACTAACAACATTCAATGTAGAAAAATCACAAAAAAGAATACAAATATCTAACCACTAAGTACAGTTCGATATATATCTTCCTACTCTCGAGCTATGAACGTATTTTTTCATATTTCACATATTGTTTTGTGTCCAGATTTGCTTACAATCTATCATAAGCTTTTTCTCGAAACATTCTATATTTCAAAACATGATTTTTGGTTATTTAATATAGTTACCCTCTTATTTACTTAACCGATCTTTCATTATTAGACATTATATCACAACTTTCAATAGTATAAGTTAGTCTATGCAAACAGACATAAAAATGGTTTATCTCGCTTTTAAAAAGATTCTTAGAAGTATTATTGTGAGTTCTAAAGATATAAATATTTCTAATCTTTTAATACAAACTGCTGTCTGAGAAAATTGTACCAATTAACAGTCTTACAAACCCTGTAAGTTCCAATTTCCTTATTACATTATCACTGTAGTAATTTTTGCACACATCAATTTGGTAGGTAGAAATGGTGTCTTGGTTTAATTTGGATTTATTTGATTACTAGTGAGGTTGAACTTATTTTGATGTACGTGAACTATGACCTTGTTTTGATTGTATTCCTAAGCAATTGGTAATGTAGATACTCTCTGAATAACTCAAAAAGTGCTGGTTGATGAACTGACTGTACTGCTGAAGCTTTCTTTTCTTAAAAAATATTTTCAGGGGCATTCCTTGGTGGTGTAGTGGCTAGGTTTCAGCACTCTCAAAGCCGCAGCCTGGGTTTCATTCCCAGCCATGGAACTACCTCTCCCCAAAATATTTTCAAACATCTAGATTTAAAATGCATTCTGTTGCTGTAAATTTTTTTATCTCAGAAATTTGCCCCTTTCCCCCCCTTCTCTAATAAGGGTCTCCTTTTAGTAAGAGTTTTAAAGGCCATGGACACAGTTTTATAGAAGTTTCACATGTAATTATGATATTTTGGCGGGGGGGGTGTGGAATCAAACCCAGGCTACAGTGGTGAGAGCGCCGAAGCCTAACCACTACACCACCAGGGAATCCCTAATTATGATAATTTTAGGTTTGTGTGATTCTGTATTCCAAAACATCCCAAGAACACACATTTTAACAGTGGAACCTTGTTTTACACAAAGTGTGGAAACTGAGATTGAATTAGCTAGTAAGGACACAAGTTTTTTTGGAAGATACAGTATGTTTTTGTCTCCTCGAAATATTCTGTTTTACTTGATTGCATTTGGTTTACCTGCTTTCCATAAGCAAATCTGGTAAATTATAATTTACATGCAATTTCAGATTTTAACACAAATGTACTTAGCTAACCCAGAACATATATAACAACTAGAGTTAGAGATTCTACATAAAATATGCTTGGTTCTTGAAAGAATTTATTTTGTTTGTGACTAGTTATTGCCAAATAACCAGGAATGTGCTGTTAAAAAAGAGGTATTAATTGGTAACTATTATCTGTTAATAGAGACTTTAACTTTTAATGAATCCACAATGATTAAGAAAAAATATTTTGGTTAATTAATAATAGTATATTCATTTCATATAGGACATGGATTTTCAAAGTTGTAAAATTCAAAAAAGTGTAATTATCACTACATTTAAATTGTTTTCATTTTTAATTTAGAAGACATTAGGATTTTGAAGTTCATTAGGATTATGTATGTCCATTAACCTTAACTGTATAGTGTTCTAGAATTATTAGATTCAATGTTTTAGTAACACTCTTCTTTCATTGAAATTAGCTTGCCATTTGCTGACAAAGATTTCTTTTTTTGTATTTTTTATTCAGATACTGAGCTCTCAGATTTTACCTTTAGCAATACATTCAATGATGTATCTTCTCAGGTAAGGGAAACAAAGGAAAAAAACAAACAAATGGGACTACATCAGACTAAAAATGTATTTTTTTTTTTGCAGCAAAAGATTAACTATTGACAAAGGTTTTTGTAATTATCTTTCATAGTTTGTATTGTAGAAAACAAGTTTACTGTATATTACTTTTATTAACCTCACACAAATTTTGAAATTAAGGATAAGTTTTTGTTAGTTTTGTTTTTGGGTTTTGTTTTTGTTTCATTTTTTTACTGTTAAATTTATTGGGGTGACATTGGTTAGCAAAAATTACATAGGTTCTAGTTGTACAATTCTACAGTGCATCTGTCTATATGTTGCATTATGTGTTCACCATTCAGAATCAGTTCTCTTTCCATCACCATATATTTGACTCCCCCACTTCCCCTCCCAAGCTCCTCCTCACTTACCGTCAGCATACCACTAAACTATTGACTGTCCATAAGTTTCTCTCTGTTGCTTTCAGTTTTGTATTCCACATATGAGTGAAGTCACATGGTTCCTGAATTTTTCTGTCTGGCTTATTTCACTTAGCATGATGTTCTCAATGTCCAAGAATTTTGTTGCAAATGGCAGTATTTCATCTTTTCTTATAACTGAGTAATATTCCACTGTGTGTATGTACCACAGCTTCTTTATCCAGTCACCTATTGAAGGGCACTTTGGTTGTTTCCATGACTTGGCCACCATGAATAGTGCTGCGGTGAACATTGGAGTACATAAGTCTTAGCAAACTTATACCTAGATACCTAGAAGGGGGATAGCTGGGTCATACGGTAACTCCATTTCCAATTTTGTGAGTAATCTCCATGTGCTTCATGGAGGTTGTACCAATTTGCATTCCCACCAGCAGGGTGCAAGGGTGCTATTTTCTGCACAGCCTCTCCAGCAGTTGTTCTTCATTGCCTTGTTGATAATAGCCATTGTAACAGGTATGAAGTGGTATCTCACCAGGGTTGTGATTTGTGTTTCCCTAATAGCTAATGATGTTGAGCGTTCTTTCGTATATCTGTTAACCATTTGTATATCTTCTTGGGTGAACTGTCTGTTCAAGTCCTCTGCCCATTTTTAATTGGACTATTTATTTTGGGGGGTGAGTCGTATAAGTTCTCTATATATTTTGGATATTAGTCTCTTATCAGAGATGTTGTTTGCAAATGCTTTATCCCATTCAGTTGATTGTCTCTTTGTTGATTTTTTTTACTGTACAGAAGATATAGTTTGATATAGTTCTCTTCATTTACTTCTGCTTTTACATTCCTTGCCTTTGACGTCATGTTCATGAAGTTCTCCTTGAGCCCAAGGTCTGTAGGTTTAGTACCAATGTTTTCTTCTATCAGTTAATTGTTTTGGGTCTTATCTGGAGGCATTAATCCATTTTGAGTTAATTTTGGAATATGGTGAGAGTTTGCAGTTCAGGTTCATTCTTTTGCATGTGGTGTCTGATTTTCCAAGCACCATTTACTGAAGAGACTTTCTTTTCCCGATTGTATATTTTTTGCTCCTATATGAAAAATTATTTTCCCATATATTTGTAGGTTTATTTCTGGTTTTTGTATTCTGTTCCATTGGTCTGTGTGTCTGTTTCTCTGCCAATCACGCTGTTTTGATTATTGACACTTTGTATTATAAATTGAAATTTGGAACCATGATATCTCCAGTCTTCTTCTTTTTATGTAGGATTGCTTTAGCTATTTGAGGTCTTTTGTGGTTCCATATGAATCTGGTAAATTTTTTATCTATTTCTTGAAAGAATGTCTGTGGGATTTTGATGGGAATTGCATTAAATCTGTATATTGCTTTGGATAATATGGCTATTTTAACAACATTGAGTCTTCCAATCCATGAACACGGAATAACTTTCCATTTCTCTGTGTTCTTTTCAATTTCTTTTAATAGTGTCTTACAGTTTTCAGTGTATAAGTCTGTCACATTCTTTGTTAAGTTAATGAATTCCCAGGTATTTTATTCTTTTTGTTGTGGTTACAAAAGATATTGATTCTTTTTTTTTTTCTTTTTCTGAAGCTTCATTGTTAGTATATAGAAATGCAATTGAATTTTGTGCGTTGATTTTGTGTCCTGCAAATTTGCTGTATTCAGTAATTGATTCTAAAAGTTTTCTGGTGAAGTCTTTGGAATTTTCTATATAAAGGATAATAATATCATCTGTAAATAGTGACAGTTTGACTTACTCTCCCAGTTTAGATAACATTTATTCCTTTCTCTTGCCTGATAGCTCTGGCTAGAACTTCCTATACTATGTTGAATAGCAGTGGTGACAGGGAGGCATCTCTTTTTTGTTCCTGATTTTTAGAGGAATAGACTTTTCCCCATTCAGAATGATATTACCTGAGGGTTTGTCATATATACTCTTTATTTATTTGTGGTACTTTCCCTCTATACACATTTTATTCAGTGTTTTTATTATAAATGGATGTTGTATCTTGTCAAATGCCTTTTCTGCATCAACTAATGTAACTGTATGGCTTTTATCTTTTATTTTGTTTATGTAGTGTATCACATTGATTGATTTGCATATGTTGAACCATCCTTATGCCTCTGGGATGAATCCCACCTGATCGTGGGGTATAATCTTTTTGATGCGTTGTTGTATTCTATTTGCTGATATTTTGTTTAGGATTTTTTGCATATGTGTTTATCAGAGATGTTGTTCCGTAGTTTACTTTTTTGTGTTATCCTTACCAGGTTTGCTATTAGGGTAATGTTGGCCTTGTAGAATGAGTTAGGTAGGAAGTATTGCCTCATCTTCAATTTTTTGGAAGAGTTTGAGGAGGATATGCATCAAATCTTCTTTGAGTGCTTGATAAAACTTGTTGGTGACACCATCTGACCTGGGGCTTTTGCCTTTGGGGAGATTTTGGATGATTGTATCAATTTCTTTACCATTGATTGGTCTATTTAGATTATCCAGTTGTATTTTTTTTTGTTTGGGTTTTTTTTTGGGGGGGTGGTTCAGTCTAGGTAGACAACATGTTTCTAGAAACGTGCCTGTTTCTTCTAGGTTGTTAAATTTGGTGGCATAAAGCCCTTCATAATATTTTCTTATTATCGTTTGTATTTCTGTGGACCAGTCATAATTTCTCCCCTTCCATTTTTAATTTTTGTTATTTGTTTCTTTTCTTTTTGTCCTTTGGTTAGCCTAACCAAAGGTTTGTCAATAGTATTGATTTTTTTCAAAGAACCAGCTCTTTGTTGCATTAATTTTTTCTATTGCCTTTCTTTTCTCAAGTTCATTTAGTTTTTCTTTAAATTTTATTATTTCTTGTCTTCTGCTGACTTTTTTTTCTGTTCTTTTTCTATTTCTTTAAGATTAAATATTAGGATGTTCGCTTGTGATTTCTATTTTTTCTTAAGATAGGCATGTAATGATATAAATTTTTCTCTTATTACTGCTTTTGCTGTGTTGCAATAATTTTGATACATAGTATTTTGAATGTCATTAGTTTCATGTATTTTTAACCTCTTCTTTTATTTCTTCTTCGATTAGCTAATTTTTTAATAAGATGTTGTTTGATCTCTATATATATGTGATTGTTTTCTGTTTTTTGTTTTTTGTTTTTTTTTACAGTTGACCTTCAATTTCAATGCTTTGTGGTCTAAGAATACACTTGGTATGATTTCAATCTTCTTGCATTTGCTGAGGCTAGTTTTGTGTACAAGCATATGGTCTATCCCTGAGAATGCCCCATGTGCATTAGAAAAGAATATGTAGTCTTTTGTTGTTGGATGAAGTGGGCAATCCTAATTTTGATCAACCTTTTTTGTGTGATCTGCCCTGATAGAGAATTATTTCTGATTATCATTTTCTATTATCATTAAAAAAAAGAAAGCAAATACTGAGGTCTTCCAGAGAATTCTTAAGTTTCTAGCCCCACTGTTTCTCACAAGCAAATACCATCCTTCATGTGGTATCTATGCCTGTGGTGAAGCTTGTAAGAGGAATTCAAGGAAAGCCAAATACTTAGTGGGTCCTGGAGAGAGAGCAACGGGAATAATTAGAATAAAAATTTTCCACAACTGTTTTTTCAAAACACAGAAAAGATTCGAGCCTCAATATTGTGAAGGGACATGAACCTTGTGTGAGAAAACACCACACAAAAATAAGAAAGAAAAAAATAACTCACATAACATACTCAACCACAGCACACTCAACTACACACATATCTCTCTTCCCCTACCTCAGCCTGAAGTGAATGTAGATTTTGTTGAAACCCTTAGTAAAACTGTAGTAATTCCAATCCTGTTCTGCTTGATTCCAGTGCTGCCTCATGACCCTGTCAGGCAAAAAAAAATGTGTGCCAGTGTTCTCATCGCTAATTGTGATACAGTTTGTCTTTTAGATGTGTCCAAAGGAACCCCTCCACTCTGGTGAGCACCTGTTTATTCCAAGACAAGGCCATTTCAGATGAGTTTGAGTACTTCACCCACCAAATTAAATTGGATATTCATGCAGTTTTAATTTTTCCCTTTTCTCAACCCTACTTGTGATTTGGGGAATTAGCCAGATTTCTTATTCTGCTAGTCTATAAAGTTGATGTATCTATTCACATAAAAGAGAAAACCTTTGAAAAACACTGAGATATATTGTTTTATTCAGAGATGACCCAGCTTGAGTTAGATTTTAGGCCTTGCTCATTCCCACAAGCTGAGAGATGCTTATGGATGTATAGCTCCCTCCACCTCAAAGTTTTCTTTGGAACAGAAACAGCCCACCTTCCATTCTTGTCTCATTACCCTTGTTTTACATTGTTATTCAAGTTTTTTTTTTGTTAGCAGTTGAGTGTTTAATTATTTTAAATGTAGTAAGTTATTTGTATTTGAATTAAAAACTATTAAAATAAATTAATAAATGGCCATCTATTGAACTATGTATCATAAATCATCAATTCAAAGCAAAACTAGAAAGAACTAACTATAGAAACTCCATACTTCTACCATATAATTCTTGCATTTTAATAATTTTATTGAAATATAATTCACATAAAATATGCTGCACATATTTAAAGTATGCAATTTGATAAATTTTTATATACGTATAATATCTGTGGAGCCATGTTTACAATTAACATAATGAACATATCGATCACTTCCAAAAGTTTCCTCATGACTTTTTATAATCTCTCTTTCCCACTCATTGTAGCCTTGTTCCCTACCCTCCATCCCTCATTTCTACACTGATAGGAATAGGTACTATTTACTATTCCTGGTTCTGTGTGAGCACTGGACACTATTCCTTCTAAATCTTTGGATAGTTTTTTTCCCAGCTTCACATAATTTCCTTGCACACTCATGATGATCACAGTAGTCCTCCCTTATCCACAGGGAATATTTTCCAAGACCCCCAGTGAACGCCTAAACCATGGTTAGTACTGAATCTTATAAACACACTCTTTTTTTCTTTTTTTAAATATAAAATCATCTTTTTATTTTTTAGATTTGTAAAAAATATTTATTTTTTTAGTTACATTTGATATTCAATATTATTATATATTAGTTTCAGGTCTATAGCATAGTGATTAGATGTGTTCATAAGACCCCCTCCATTCTGGTGAACACCTGCTCCTTCCAAGACATTTATATAATTTGCATTTATGTAATTTATGAAGTGATCTTCCCAATTAGTTTAGTACCCACTTGGCACTATACATAGTTATTACAGTATCATTGGCTATATTCCATATGCTGTGTTTTACATCCCCATGACTTTTTTGTAACTACCAACTTGGACTTCTTAGTTCCTTCATCATTTTTTATTCAGCTCCCAAATCTATTCATATACACTTATAACAAAGTTTAATTTATAAATTAGGCACAGAGATGAACAACAATAATAAAATAAAAATTATAATATACTGTTAAAAATGTTATGTGAATGTGGTTTCTCTCTCTCTCTTTCAAAATATCTTTGTACTGTACTCAACTTTTTACTTAAAGGAAGCACTTATGGCATTTCTTTGGCATATCTGAATTGCCAACATCACTATTCTTGTGCTTTGGGGCCATTACAAAGTAAAATCAGTTGACTTGAACGTAGGCACTGAAATACTGCTACAGTTGATTTGATAACTGAGCCAGCTACTAAGTGACTAATAGGAGGAGAACATATACAACGTGGATGTGCTGGATGAACAAACAATTCATGCCCTGGGTAGGATGGAGCAGGATGGCACCAGATTTCATCATGCTACTCAGAATGACACATAATTTAAAAATTGTAAGTTGTTCATCTGTAGAAATTTCTATTTAATATTTTCAAACCATGGTTGACGGCAGGTAACTGAAACTATGGGAAGTGAAATCTTGCTATTCAAGGGGGACCCTCTGCAACTCTCTTGGATTTTTTTTCTCTATATTATTTTCTTTTCTCTACACTGTGAACTCTGGCTTCCTTTATCACCCTAGACTCTCAGCTCCATTTCTTCAACTCAAGGAGTTTTCTGATTTCTCCCTGAGTTCCTAATTCCTGGACTGTGACCTGGACTCCTTCTTCAGGCAATAAGCAGGAGCGATTGCCTATCAGGGATGACTGTATGTTTTGTCCAATTCCTTAGTTATTTAATATATAAGGATAAATCTTCTCCATGTTATTCCATCTTGGCTATAAGAGGAGGTTGCACATAGTACTTTTGTTTGTTATAAAACTTTTAAAGGGCGATAAAATTTCCTCTAATAAGCTGTAGAAAAAATCTTATTCATAAATTTAGTAAGAAGATTTCAAAGGTAAATTTAATTTCCCAACTTCTTAAATACAAGGGCATGAGGGTATTAAGAAGATCAATATCTATTATAACTGTGTTTGAAGAAAAATGGATGAATTCAATACATGATTAGAAGTGAATGAATGAACATGATTTCTGATATTTTTCTCTTTATTTCATTTTTTACTGTATTTTCTCTCCAATGTCTACCTACTCACTTAAATTTAAACTTTATCACTCAATCCACCTATTCATCCACTATTCCATTTATCAAATGTTACTGACTGCCAGGGATAAAATGAATTATAAGATAGGAAACCTGCTATAAAGTGCACACATATGGTTGATAAAAGTTCTGTTGTCATAAAGGTGTGAATAAAATGCTGGGGCAATGTGGAGAGTGGAGTCATTACCTTGGGGTTGGGGCTGGAGAACAGATCATGAAAGGTCTCCCTGGGAGGATACATTTGAAATGGGTATTGAAAAATGAGCAGCATTTGGCGTGGCATAGATGGGAGGGAGGAAGTATTTGAGACAGAGGGAATCAGCTAAGCCAAGGTGAGTGTGAAAAAAAGTCCTATGGCTACAGTGGTGAAAAGCTGACCATGAATGGGGTCAAGGGAAATTGGGGAGTGTGACTTGGCAGAAAATTAGGCTGCAGAGGTGGTGGGGCCAAGCTAAGAGCTGTGAGAACCAAGCCAGTAGTTTAGATTTTAATCTTCCAACAACCTCAATTTCTGAGTAGGAAAGTGGCATGATCAAACGTGGGTCCTGGACTTTCTAGGAGAGGAAGGTAGCAGGAGATCTCTACAAGAGGCTTCTGAAGTCACTCAAGAAAGGATATGAGTACCTGAATGCAGACAGGGAAGATGTGGACTAATCCAAGAGACATTTCCGAAGGAGAATCTGCCGTGTACAGACCAATTGCACATTAAGAATAAATGAGAAGGAAACTTAAGGGTAAATGCCTCCAAGTTTTCCAATTTGAAAGAATTGGCAGATGTGTCATTAACTAAGATGGAGATAAACGTCAGATAGATTTGAATTATCTTTTAGTCCCACTGGGCTTGGGATTTTCATGAACCATTTAGGTAGAATGTTATAGCAGCCAACTAGATTTCAAGGGAGAGGTTTGAGAGTCAATGGTATAATGTCATAATTAGAATGATCAAAATTGGTTTGACCATAGTTCATTAAATTAGAATAAAATAATATTGCATTTTTGTTATTTGAAAAAATTTAATGAAGAATTTTGTACTTCAAATATCTATTAAATGGAGATATTCATGCAAGCCAATTTCTAAGTATCCTAGTATAAGAGATAAAATTCTTCCACAACATTCTTTCAGTGAACAAAGGAACTTCAGAAATTTTCATGAGACCTCATAAATTCTACAATTTTATGTGGCATAATAAAATTCATCATTGAAAATGACAATATCAGACATGAGGCACACATCTTCATAGATTTTCTAAGCAAGAACAAAAAATTATGAGAGGTAGCTACAGAAGATTCTCAGGAGTCAGTGCAGAACCTTTATTCAAATATTTGCTATTTTAAGGTCAGCTTTGACATAAATATTCCTGGTAGTAAATAAACAGGGCAACTTGGGTAAGCCTGAGTTAGCCTCACATCCTCAGCTGATTTCATTAACCAAGACACATTCTAACTCAGCCATTTTATGAATCCATGAAAGTGAGATCTATTTGAGGAAGAAGTAATTTGGTTTGACCTTTGAACAGTGGAAAAGAAAACACTTGCCACTTCAGTAGGATTTCTTCAGAGGAAGCTGTGCCTCAGGCAGTAGATACCTACTGGCATTTCCCAGGCTCCTGAAATGTCAGAGATATGGGCTATAACATTTGTATCAATGAGGATTACATGTTTTAGCATTATTGATGGACAATTTAGTTAGTTCCAGTTAGTCCAAAGCTTTTGATAAGTTTTTTTCTTTCTTAACTCTCATGGTCCAAGGTCAGCAGTCAGTGTCATGTACGAGGGCTATCTAAAAAGTATCCAGCCATGCAACTTGAAAAATAGAGGCATTTATGGTTGGATTTTTTCCAGACAGCCTTTGTATTGTGAAGAGGCTTCTGGAAACTGCCTTCTCCAAAGCTTCAAAATGTGGGCAGAGAAAATGAGGATCCCAGGTTTTCTGAGTCCTAATCCAGTCCCCAAGACATTCATGATCTTATTTGTCTATTTCAGAAACAGACATCCCATGGCATGATCACTAAGTTTTCAGTCTGAGACAAAACTTGGTGGGTTTTGTGTGTCTCAGAGAAGTAGACAACATCAAGAAACTTCTTGCTGTTGTGCCACCTAGTATGAATGACTCTTAAATACACCATAGATTACAAAATGATCAAGATTTGCATTCGCATATTTTAAAAAGTTTTTCTTTTCTTCATATTAGTGAAATTTATGTCAGCAGAAACACAATATGCAATAGTGAACTCTCTTCAGGAACCTCTGGACTGGCAAACACAATTCTGGGAGGAAATAGTGTTGTTACCCATTGCAGAATAATCGGATGGTACTTGATAAGGTATTTAATCTTCAAAGAGCTTAGAAATTCTTGTTAAGTGGAGCCTGTCCTGCAATCCAGGATTTTCTGGCTTCTGGGGAGAAAAGGTGCTTAAATATGATGGTGGGTGGGCAGCTCTAGGCCACACTTATATACATCCAATGCAAGTCTTCCACAATAAACTCTTTGACCAAAATGCACAGAATGCTCAATGGAGTAAAAACCTTGAGTCGTTTGTATCCTAAATATACTCTGGTTAACAATGAATCATATTAAGGATCTGGTATAAAAGGTTAGGGACAAGAAGTTCACACTCAAATGACACCACCCTTGTCCCAAATGGCTACCAATCCCTGAATTTCTACCACCAGTCACCCCACCCACTCTCCTTTTGGGATTTATGAAAAGAAAACAGTTGTTACCATAAGGATGTGAATTAATTAACCAAACTGGTTCTCTAGTTACTATTTGGGACTTTTGGTTGGAAAAGGAGAAGGTGAGGAACCCCAAATAACACTTGGTCTTTTCTATAGTTCTGCTTACTTGTATAACTATCTTCAGGGATCCCTGATGAGAGATTACCCTAGAAGTGTGAATACCTCATTAATAATGCACCATTTTTTGTGACCATTTTATTAGGTTTTTACTATGTGCTGAGTTTTGTGCTAAAAATTTCCTGAACATTATTTTTTTCAAAAGATTCTGAGAAGTAGGTAGTATGTCTACTTTACAGATAAGAAAACAAAGTCTCTGGGTTTAAATGACTTAACTGAGTCACTGAGATTCAAATCTATGTTTAACCCCAATATCTTATTCTACCTAGAATGTTACATCTTTAATGTAACAGTCATAATGTTATAATGATGTTTTTCTCCATACTTAAGGATAAAACTATTGCTCCTCCTCAAATAACTTGTAAATGGTTCTCCACTAGTGTTTATGGGTTCATACTCATTTATTCCCCCTATTTAATTCATTCTTCCTTTGAGCCAAATTTTAACCCTGTTCACCTGGACATAACTTTTGTTCCAGCTAAACAAAAATATATCATTTTCTTACATACCCTTCACACTTTCCAAAGTGTATTAGATGGGAATGGTGGATAGAAAGAGCTGCATGGTGTACAAATTCTGCTTATTGTTGCGATAGGCAGAAGCTGAAGACATTGTTTTAGGGAGGGCTGTGTCAGACATTATATGTGCAATGTACCTTGATGTCTGCAATGCATGACCCTTGCAGGCAAAAGGCCATCCTCCCCGTTTCTCCATAAAATTAATAAGGCTTCAACCCAGGAGTCAGAAAGGACCATGATGTCACTGTGTCTTTTGCTATAGCAGGTTTTGGTGTGTTGGAGATAAATACCTTGGGCGATAAACCATACTCACAGAGGGGGTGATCACTCTGTAGAATAATCATGACTGGGGTGCTGCTCCTTTCAAAACACTGTATAAAAGCCAGAATGAAAAAATAAGAGAGGAGAGTGCATAACACATGTAAAACACCCCTTAAAGTTCCAAAAGTAACTGAAATGACTTGGGTGGGAGACAGTTATGGGGCTGAGGCCCCATATTATCAACAGTTATCAAAGAAATATGAGTTATCACCATTCTGTGACCTTACCCTTATTTATGCAAACAAGCTTGTAGGGTTTGGACAAGATTGAGTTATAGTTAATTCATTTGGGAAACATATATCAAGTACCTAATAAGTGCCAGACACGGTGCAAAGCTCTGAGGATTTAAAGACAAAAGACCCAGTTTCAGGGACAAGGGGGGAGGGGTGGAAGAGGTGGGACGGGGAGCAAATATATGGTGATGGAAAGAGAACTGTTACTGGGTGGTGAACATGTAATTCAATGCACAGATGATGCACTGTACAATGGTACACCTGAAACCTATGTAATTCTTGTTAACCAATATCACCCCAAGAAGTTTATAAATAAAAATAAAAAATGAAATTAAATTTTAAAAAGACCCAATTTTAGCCATCCAAGGACTTAGATTATGATAGAAAGTCTTCTGCTTATCTCCTACTGTACTGGATTTCTCTTAGACCTTTGCCCCAGGATTGCCACCAATGGCCACACAGATTGTGTTCTGAATGACAACCTTTTTAGTTGTGCATTGCACAACCTCACATGGCAGCCCTATTTGCCCATATATGATTCACTTAAAGTATCTTCCTCTGCAACTTTGTCTTCCAGCTCTTTCTATAATGCAACTCTGATCTGAACTATTTTCTCTATCCTTGCATCTTCTCTTGAAAACAACTCCCAAGGTATTCCTCTTTTTTCAGACCTCTTTTGGCATATTTGGTCCGTAATAATAATGAGAATCAAACAGAGACTTTGTGGGTCCTTTCTTGTTCAATGTTTTATTTACAATTATTTTAGTCCTTTGTTATTATTTAGGTTTTGTGTAGCCTGAATCATATCTTCTTGCATAGAAACTGTGTCCTATCTGTATTTGAGTATCTCTACAGGGCTTGCACATAATTGAAATTCAATAAGAATAAAGAAGAAAGTGCTATATAAAATGAGAGACATTTAAAGAGTGAAAGATGCCAATTAAAATCGAATGTCTGTGACAACAATCTTCAGTCAATATATTTTTCAAATTCTTCAGTTGTTGATTCTCAAATATTTATGCTAATAACTATTAGGAAAAGCACATACATTGGAAATGTACCAAATCAAACACTAATTCTAGCCAACTAATTCTTTCTGCAAGACCATCTAACAAGAGGCTCAGGAACCATTGACCACTCACAACTCTTTCTTGAGGAAGTCAAGCTCATTCTTTCTAGGTTTAAACCATTAGTGAGAAGTCTGAAGTATGGTGATCTGAGGGATAGGAGGAAGGGAGGAAGATGGAGATGGAAAATAAAAATTAAAAAAATCTGAAAACTGAAAAAAAATAGTTCATTATTGATACAGGGCTTGGGTTTAGAACCTTAGAAGAGATTAATTAAGGTCATTTTCAATTTATAATTATGCATAAGTAGTTTTATTCTTATAGAGAACAGCTGTTAAAAGGAAGGAATGAAGGAGACAGAGATGGAGAGAGAGAGAGAGAGAGATGAAGAT
>PVJL010014875.1:0-26374 GCA_004026885.1 Lyroderma lyra
AAAATAATTTTGCTGGATAAATTATTCTTGGCTATAAGTTACTCTCTTTTCAGTTTTTGTATATTGGATTCCACCCTCTTCTGGCTTGCTGCATTTCTGCTGAGAAACAGGATGCCATCCTGATGGGTTTTCCTCTAAAAGTTATAGTTCTTTTTTCCCTGGCTGCCTTGAGAATTGTCTCTTTCTCTTTAGTTTTGGACATCTTTAGTACCATGTGTCTTGGAGAAGATCTGTCAGGGTCCACGTTTCCAGGGGACCTGTTTTCTTTTTCTACTTGTGGTTCCATGTCTTTCCATAGGTTTGGATAGTTCTGATCTAGTATTTGTTTGAGTGTGCTCTCTGTAGAATGCTCTACCCATTGTTTGATTTCTATTATCCT
Organism: Lyroderma lyra; assembly: GCA_004026885.1. Classification (NCBI taxonomy): domain Eukaryota; kingdom Metazoa; phylum Chordata; class Mammalia; order Chiroptera; family Megadermatidae; genus Lyroderma; species Lyroderma lyra. The sequence continues at coordinate 380 of PVJL010014875.1, forward strand.
GATGTTCTTTGGTCTCATGGAGTCAGAGAGTTCTTGCAGAATTTTTTCAGTCTTTTTGCTTCTATATTCCCTTCCTTCCTCTTTCTTAGCTGTTTCCATATTCTGATTTTCAATATCAATAATTATTTCCTCCATGTTGTTGGCCCTGTTTCCTATGGCAGTATTTAGTTTCTCACTTCTTTTATTGTCGTATCATTTCTATCTCAATCTTCCTTAGGGTTTGAATTTCTTTGTTAAATTCTTCCTTGAGTTCATGGAGTTTTGCTCTATGTCATTCATATCCTTATTTATGTTGTTTAAATCAGTCATGGTGCTCTGCCAGTATGTTTTCATTTCTCTCAGAGCCTTTAGAATGGCTACTTGAATTTCTCTGTCACTTATGCCAGAAACATCTAGATCTAAGAGGCTATCTTGATAAATTTCATGATCTTTTGGAGGAGTTTTAGTTTTAAGGAATTCATCCTGTATGCTGGGTTCTTCCTCATTGATATGAGTGCGTTATGTTCAGTAGTAGTGCCCGAAGCCCACATTGGTACTTTTGTGGAGTCTTGGTGTAGGAAAGACACAAGGTGACACTGCGGGGGGCAAGTTTTAGGAGAGAGGGGTTGTCTATTTCTTATTTCTGGTCTCCTGCTACATTTGGAGTCACTGTGCATCTATCATGGTCCCTTCATTTCCTGCATTTTGTTAGTTGGGGAGGCTGTAGGAAAGGTAAGAAGCCAGGAAAAGCACACTGGGACAACTCCTCCTACTGCCCTATGCTGGGGAAGCTGGGTGATGCTGGCCGAGGCTGCTCCTGCTGGCTGGGGTGAATGCAATAAAAACTGCCTTTCTTTCCAGGCCTGCTCCAGCTAAAAAGTGTTGGGGCAGAGTCTGTGGACTGAAACTAATTTTAGGAGCCAGGGGCATGCGAGGAGGCATGCAAACAAGACCGAAGTTGTTGTTTGTACCCAGCGGTAGAAAGGGAGCCAGTTTGTGTCTGCAGCGGGCGATATGGCAAGTGTAGCCCCATGCAGGAGCCGCAGGAGCAGTGCCAGCAGCAGGTCAACCTTCACAGCGGGCAGGAATCGAAGCCGCAGCCTAGTGCAGGGGTCGTGCGCTGTCCGCTTGGCAGCTGGCTAGCCCACGCATTGGGCCACAACCAGAAATTGCGGGCTGCCACCAGGAACCCCAGGCCTGCGCAGGAGCCGTGTGTGCCTGTCTTGTGTTTCCCAAGAGAGCCTAGAGCCACAATGCCCTCTCTGCAGTTCAGAGCCCTTGCTCTGCCATGCTAAAACTCAAAAGTTACAGAGGCTGGCTCCCAAGCTCGGTTCCCAACTCGCCGCTCCACATTCTAGTTCCCCAGCCCAGCTCCCCAACAACTCCCACTGTTCTTTCACTTTGGTAGAACTTTTCCTCTTGTCACCTCTTGTCCTCTCCCTCTCCCAAGCACTGCACTGCTCCTGGATGGTCACCCCTGTTTGGGTCCCATTACGATCTGACTTTTATCCCTCCCCTCTCTCCGACTCACCCACTTCTCTTCAACCTTCAGGTGTTTACTTGCAATACATGGACTTCTCAACTGCTCTTTTTGTCACTCAGAATCCTCTTTCTTGGATCCTGGGGGCCGTTCAATTGTGTTTTCTGTGAGAGACTTTAGGGACCTCCTATCCAGTCACCATATTGCCCCCAACCTCCAAGCATTGAAGAGATTTTTATGAACATGAACAAAATTAAAACATTATATTTAATTTGTGGAACCAGCAACCGTTAGTCATGTAATGTCTTCTCTTCTGGTTATTGGATGCCACTGACTATTGAGAGAATGTGAAAATTTCATGAGGGATCTGAAAATCCAAGTTGGAATGGTTTATTCAAGAAGAGAAGTATGGGCATGGCAGATTAATGTAGCAGGCTCCAAGGCACACAGTTGCCCTGATCTTTGGGTTAGCTCTTCTTATACAGAAAATGTACAGGCAGATTCTTCAATATCAAGTTGTGGTCACCTGTAAAAAATCACAGGTAGAATCGGGCCCCAGTAAAGTTTTTTTTGCAGCTAGCCAAGCTCAGTTAAGCTTGTTTTCTGAGACCAGACTCACTGTAGATAGAGCAGTATCCGTATGCGTTCTTTTATTTGTAGCTAAATAAGCTCAGCTAAACTTGGTTCCTGCTAGCACCCTCAAGTTTGTTTGTATTAACTCTTTTGCTGTCTAATCACTATCATCTGCCCAAATTCACAGTTCCTTCTGGAGAACATGTGGGACACATAAAAACAATCGCTATGCTGGATTTCATTTAACATCTGACTTTATTTCAACTTTCAAATTGAATTAAAACCTGCCACTCTTACTGTGAAGAATCAAATTTCAATAAAATAAGTGTGTCATCTTTTAGAATTTTCCTAAGAAAAAGCAAAAGAATCATCAAGATTTACCAAAAAGCAAAGGACTAACAGAACTTTGCGTAGAAGTGTTAAGTTAAACAAGTGTTTTGAATTATCACTTTCACTAAAGGACAATCGTTTTGTGAGTGGTATCTATCACTTTGGCTTCCCTGGGCCACATTGGAAATAGAATTCTCTTGGGTAACAAATAAAATACTCTAATACTAACAATAGCTCATAAGATATAACTAAAAATGCCACAAGTTGTTTCCTTATAAGTATTTGTATTGGGCTACATTCAAAGCCATCCTGGGCCACAGGTTAGTCCGGCCTGCCTTATATGAAGCTCGTTTGATATTTTACTTCTAAAACATTGGAGAAAAGTTTTAAAATTCATTTTTATTGTTAGACATATTGGGGTGACATCTGTTAGCAATAATAAAATAGGTTTTATGCGTACATTGCTACAGTGCATTGTCAACTTATTATATAATAAGTTCACCACCCAGTGTGAGTTCTCTTTCCATCACCTTATAGTTAGTTTCCACTCCATCCTCCCACTCCCCCTCCACTTTTTCTCCTCCCTAACCGACTCATTCCCAAATAAACATTGAACTATTGATTATGTCCATGGGTTGGTTGATTGTTTGTTCATTTCTTATCTCTTTGTTCCTTTTAGTTTTATATTCCGCATATGAGTGAAATCATACAGTTCTTTGTTTTTTCCATCTGACCTATTTCACTAAGTATGATGATCTTCAGTTTCATTCATTTTGTTGGAAATGACACTATTTCACCTTTTCTTATAGCTGAGTAATATTCCATTGTGTATATGTACCACAGCTTCTTTATCCAGTCATCTGTCTCAGGGCATTTTGCTTGTTTCCATGTTATGTCCACTGTGAACAGTGCTGCAATGAACATTGGGGGACATAAGTCTTTTGGAAAAGGTTTTCAGGTTTTTTGGGTAGAATCCCAGGAGACGGATTGCTGGGTCAAATGGGAACTCCATTCCCAGTTTTCTGAGGAAACTCCACACTGCCTTTCACAGTGGTTATACTAGTTTTCATTCCCAACAGCAGTGTACCGGAGTCCCTTTTTCTCCACTTGTATTCTCCAGCAATTGTTATTTCTAGTCTTGTTGATAATAGCCATTCAAACAGGTGTGAGGTGGTACCTCATTGTGATTTTGATTTGCATTTCCCTGATAGCTAATGAGGTTAATGAGGTTGAGCATTTTTTCATATGTCTGCTGGCCCTTTGTACTTCTCCTTGGGAGAAGTGCCTATTTAGTTCTTCTGCCCAGTTTATAATTGCGTTCTTTTTTTTTTTTGTTATTAAGCCTTATTAGTTCTTTATATATTTTAGATATTAGACCCTTATCTGATGCGTTATTTGCAAATATTTTCTCCCATTCAGTTGGCTGTCTCTTTGCCTTTTTCATGGTTCCTTTTCCTGTGCAGAAGCTTTTTAGTTTGATAAAATCCCATTTATTTATTTTTAATCTTACTTCACTTGCCTTTGATGTCAGGTTCATGAAGTCTTCCTGGAGTCCTAGGTCTATAAGTTTAGTACCAAAATTTTCTTCTGTACAGTTTTTTGTTGCAGGTCTGATATGAAGATCTTTAATCCATTTCGAGTTAATTTCTTTATATGGAAAGAGTTCACAGCTCAAGTTCATTTTTTGCATATATTATTCCAGTTTTCCCAGCACCACCTACGAAAGAAGCTGTCATTTCCTCATTGTATGTTTTTTGCTCCTTTATCGAAAATTATTTGTCCATAAATGTGTGGGTTTATTTCTGGGTTTTCAGTACTATTCCATTGGTCTTTATTTCTGTTCTTCTGCCGGAACCAAGCTGTTTTGAATATTGAGCTTTGTAATATCAGTTCAAGTCAGGGAATGTAATGCCAGCAGCCTTATTCGTTTATATTGTATTTCTTTGGCAATTCTAGGTCATTTATGTTTCCATATAAATTTACTAATTCTTTTATCCATTTCACGAAAGTATGATTGTGGGATTTTCATGGGTATTGCATTAAATATGTAGATTTCTTTAGGAGAATGTCCATTTTAACAGTGTTAAATTTTCCATGCATGAACAGGAGATATTTTTCCACCTCTTCAAGTCTGTTTCAATTTCTTTCAAAAGTGTCTTATACCTTTCTGTGTATAAGTGTTTCACTCTCTTCATTAACTTAAACCTCAGGTATTTCATTCATTTTGTTTTGATAGCAAAGGGAATTGATTCCCTCATTTCTTTTTCTGTGGATTTGTTGTTTGTAGATAGGAATGCTGTTGATTTTTTTACATTTATTTTGTATCTTGCGACTTTACTATATTTGTTTATTGCTTCTAATAGTTTCTTGGTAGAATCTCTGGAATTTTTTATATAAGGCGTCATGTCATCGGCAAGTAGTGACAATTTGACCTCTTCTTTAAAAATTTGGATACCTTTGATTCCTTTCTCTTGCCCGATTGCTGTGGCTAGAACTTCCATTACTATATTCAATAACAGTGGTGACAGGGGGCATCCCCTGTCCTGTTCCTGATTTTAAGGAATAGGCTTCAGCTTTTCCCCATTGAGTATGCTGTTAGCCGAGGCCTTGTCATATATGGCCTTCATGATGTTGAGATACTTTCCTTCTATACCTATTTTATTTTGTGTTTTGATCATAAATGGATGCTGTATCTTGTTGAAAGCTTTTTCTGCATCAATGGGAAATGGTCATACGTCCTTTATCTTTGATTTTGTTTATTTGGCGAATCACATAGTTTGATTTTCACATGTTGAACCATCCTTGTGTTCCTGGGATGAATACCACTTGATCTTGAGGTATGATCTTTTTGATGCAATGCTACATTTTGTTTGCTTTTATTTTGTTTAAAATTTTTGCATCTTTGTTCATCAGAGATACTGGCCTATAGTTTTCTTTCTTTTTATTGTCTTTGCCAGGATTTGGTATCCGAGGAATGTTGGCCTCATAGAACGCGTTAGGATGTAGTGCTTCTTCTTCAATTTTTTTGAGATCTCTGAGGAGGATAGGTGTTTATTTTTCTTTGAATGCTTGGTAAAACTCGCTGGTGAAACGATCTGGTCCATGGCTTTTGCCTTTAGGGAGATTCTGGATAGTCATTTTTATCTCTTCACTATGAATTGTTCTACTTAGATTATGGAGATCTTCTTGGTTCATTCTAGGTAAGCTATTAGTTTCTAGAAACTTGTCCATTTGTTCTAGGTTGTTAAATTCAGTGACATAAAGTTCTACATAAGATTTTCTTATAATCCTATGTATTTCTGTGGTATCCGTGGTAATTTCTCCCCTTTCACTTCTAATTTTGGATATATGTGTCCTTTCTTTTCATCCTTTGATTAGTCTCGCCAAAGTTTTGTCAATTTTTTGACATTCTCAAAGAGCCTGCTCTTTGTAATATTAATTTTTTCTATAATCCTCCTCTTCTCTAATTGGTATAACTCTGCTTTAATTTTTATTATTTCTTTTCTTCTGTTGATTTTGAGATTTCTGTGCTCTTCTATTTCTAGTTCTTTAAGATGGTATGTTAAGTTGTTTCCTTGTGATTTTTCTTGTTTCTTAAGACAGGCCTGTATTGATATAAATTTCCGTCTTATCACTGCTTTCGCTGTGTCCCTCTAATTCCGGTATGTTGTATTTTCATTGTCAGTAATTTGTATATATTTTTTAAACTCATCTTTTATTGTTCTTTTATCCAGTCCTTTTTAAATAAGCTGTTCTTCATCTCCATGTACATGTGTTTTTTTCTGCTTTCCTTTTACATTTGATCTCCAATTTCAAAGCATGTTGGTCTGAGGATACACATGGTATAATTTCAATCATCTTGAATTTGCTGAGGTTACTTTTGTGTCCCAGCATGTGGGATATCTTTGAGAATATTCCATGTCCTCTAGAAAAGAAGGAATAGTCTCCTTTTGCTGGATGAAGTGTCCTGCCAATATCAATTATGGCCAATTGCTGTAATGTGTCATTCAGTGCTGATGTTTCCTTATTTATTTTCTGTTTGGTTGATCTGTCCATGGCTGTTAGTTCGGTGTTAATGTCTCCCACAATGATTGTGCATTCATCAGTTTCTCCTTTCAAATCTGTTAGTAGTTTCTTTGTCTATTTTGGTGCATCCTGGTTAGGAGCATATATATTAATTAGTCTCAAGTATTATTGTTGCTGTATTGTGCCTTTTATCATTATGTAATGTCCGTCCTTGTCTTTTACTATCCCTTTTAACCTGACGTTTATTTCATTAGGTATAAGTATGGCAACTCGTGCTATTCTCTGGTCACCATTTTGTTGAAGTATTGTTTCCCATCCTTTCATTGTGAGTCTGTGTTTGTCCTAATGGCTGAGGTGGCTTTCTTGCAGACAGCACATAGATAGATTCTGTTTTTTAATACAGTCTGCCACTGTGTGTCATTTTATTGGTGAGTTCGGTTCTTTAACATTTAGAGTGGTCATTGATATACGAGGATTTCCTGTGACCATTACTTATTTCTTTGTTTGATTTGTTTTACTTTTGTTTCTTTCCTGTTGCCCAACTTTGTTTTCCATTTTTCCTGATGTTTTGTTTAAGGTCGAAGAGACTCTTTCAGTATTTCTTGGAGTGCTGTCCTTGTCCTGGCAAATCCTCTCAGCTTCTGTGTGTCTGGGAATGTCTTTATTCCACCTTCATATCTGAAAAATAATTTTGCTGGATAAATTATTCTTGACTATAAGTTACTGTCTTTTCTGTTTTTGTATATTGGATTCCACCCTCTTCTGGCTTGCTGCATTTCTGCTGAGAAACAGGATGCCCTCCTGATGGGTTTTCCTCTAAAAGTTATAGTTCTTTTTTCCCTGGGTGCCTAGAGAATTGTCTCTTTCTCTTTAGTTTTGGATATCTTTAGTACCATGTGTCTTGGAGAGGATCTGTCAGCGTCCTGGTTTCCAGGGAACTGTTTTCTTTTTCTACTTGTGTTTCCATGTCTTTCCATAGGTTTGGATATTTCTCATCTACTATTTGTTTGAGTGTGCTCTCTGTACAATGCTCCACCCTTTCTTCGATTTCTATTATCCTGATGTTTTTTGTCTCATGGAGGCAGATAATTCTTGCAGAATTTTTTCAATCTTTTTGCTTCTATATTCCCTTCCTTCCTCTTTCTTAGCTCTTTCCATGTTCTGATTTTCAATATAAATAATTAGTTCCTTCATGTGGTAGGCCCTGTTTCCTATGGCAGTATTTAGTTTCTCACTTCTTTTATTGTCCTATTTATCTCTCACATTTCTATCTCAATCTTCCTTAGGGTTTGAATTTCTTTGTTAAATTCCTCCTTTAGTTCATGGAGTTTTGCTTTATGTCATTCATCTCCTTATTTATGTTGTTTAAATCAGACATGGTGCTCTGCCAGTATATTTTCATTTTTCTCAGAGCCTTTAGAATGGCTACTTGAATTTCTCGGTCACTTATGCCAGAAACTTCTAGATCACAGAGGCTGTCTTGATAAATTTCCTGATCTTTTGGAAGAGTTTTAGTTTTAAGGAATTCATCCTGTATGCTGGGTTCTTCCTCAATGACATGAGTGCGTTATGTTCAGTAGTAGTGCATGAAAGCCCACATTGTTACTTTTGTGGAGTCTTGGTGTAGGCCAGACACAAGGTGGCACTTCAGGGGCCAAGTTTTAGGAGAGAGGGGTTGTCTATTTCTAATTTCTGGTCTGCTGCTACATTTGGAGTCAGTGTGCATCTGTCAAGGTACCTTCACTTCCTGCATTTTGTTGGTTGGGGAGGCTGTGGAAAAGGTAAGATGCCAAGAAAAGGCACAGTGGCACAACTCCTCCTTCTGCCCTCTGCTTGGGAAGCTGGGTGATGCGGGCCGAGGCTGCTCCTGCGCGCTGGGGCGAATGCTATAAAAACCGCCTTTCTTTCCAGGCCTGCTCCTGCGACCAAGTGTTGGCGCAGAGTCTGTGAACTGAAACTAATTTTAGGAGCCAGGGGCATGCTAGCAGTGATGCACACCAGGCCGACGATGTAATTTTTACTTCGAGGTAATAAGGGAGCCAGTTTGTGTCTGTAGCGGGCGCTATGGCAACTCTAGCCCCATGCAGGAGCCGCAGGAGCAGCGCCCGCAGAAGGTCAACCTTCACAAAGGGCAGGAATGGAAGCCACAGCCTAGTGCAGTGGTCGTGCGCTGTCCGCTTGGCAGCCGCCTAGCCCCCGCAGTGGGCCGCACCCAGGAACTGTGGGCTGTGACCAGGAACCCCGGGCCTGCGCAGGAACCGTGCATGCCTGCATTGTTTCCCAAGAGAGCCTAGTGCCACACTGTCGTCTCTGCAGTTCAGAGTCCTTGATCAGCCCTGGTAACACTCAAAACTTTCAGAGGCTGGCTCCCAAGCTCTGTCCCCAATGCGCCGCTCCCAATTCCAGCTCTCCAGTCCAGCTCCCCAATGACTCCCACTATTCTGCCACTTTGCTAGGGCTTTCCCTCTTGTCACCTCTTGTCCTCTCCCCCACCCATGCACTGCACTGCTCCTGGATGGTCACACCTGATCGGGTCCTGTTATGATCTGTATGTGATCCCTCCCCTCTCTCTGACTCACCCCCTTCTCTTCAACATTCAGGTGTTTACTTGCAATACATGGACTTCTCACCTGCTCTTTTTGTCACTCAGAGTCCTCTTTCTTAGATCCTGGGGGCCCTTCAATTGTGTTTTCTGGGAGAGACTTTAGGGACCTACTATCCAGTCAATATCTTGCCCTCCAAACTCCAAGCATTGATGAGAATTTTAAGGACATCAACAAAAATAAAAGGTTATAATTAATATGTGCAACCAGCAACCGTTAGTCATGTAATGTCTTCGCTTCTGGTTATTGGATGCCCCTGACTATTGACAGAATGTGAAAAGTACATGAGGGACCTGAAAATCCAACTTGGAACGATTTATTCAAAGAGAGAAATATGAGCATGACAGATTAATGTAGCAGGGTCCAAGGCACACAGTTGCCCTGAACTTTGGGTTAGCTCTACTTATAAAGAAAATGTACAGGCCAATTCTTCAATATCAAGATGTGGTCACCTGTAAAAAATCACAGGTAGAATCGGGCCACAGTAAACTTTACCTTGCAGCTAGCCAAGGTCAGGTAAGCTCGTTTTCCGAGATCAGGCTCACTGTTGACAGAGCAGTAGCCATATCAGTTCTTTTATTTGTAGCTAACTAAGCTCAGCTAAACTTGGTTCCTGCTAGCCGCCTCAAGTTTGTTTGTATTAACTCTTTAGCTGTCTAATCACTATCATCTGCCCAAATTCACAGTTCTTTCTGGAGAACATGTGGGACACATAAAAACAATCACTATGCTGGATTTCATTTAACATCTAACTTTATTTCAACTTTCAAATTTAATTAAAACCTGGCACTATTACTGCGAAGAATGAAATTTCAATAAAATAATTGTGTCATCTTTTAGAATTGTCCTAAGAAAAAGCAAAAGAATAATCAAGATTTACCAAAAAGCAGAGGACTAACAGAACTTTGAGTAGAATAGAAGTGTTAAGTTAAGCAAGTGTTTTGAATTACCACTTTCACTAAAGGACAATCGTTTACGTGAGTGGTATCTAAATCTTTGGCTTCTCTGGGCCATATTGCAAATAGAATTCTCTTGGGTAAAACATAAAATACAGTAGTACTAACAATAGCTCATAAGATATAACAAAAATGCCACAAGTTGTTACCTTTTAAGTATTTGTATTGGGCTACAATCAAAGTCATCCCGTGCCACAAGTTGGTCAGGCCTGCCTTATATGAAGCTCATTGCATATTTTACTTCTAAAACATTGGAGAAATGTTTTAAAATTCATTTTCATTGTTAGACTTATTGGGGTGACATCTGTTAGCAAGGATAATATAGGTTTCATGCATACAATTCTACAGTGCATTGTCAAGTGTCAAGTTATTGCATAATAAGTTCACCACACAGTGTGAGTTCTCTTTCCAACACCTTATAATTAGCTTCCCCATCATCCTCCCACACCCCCTCCCCTTTTCCCCTCCCTAACCCACGCATTCCCAAATAAACATTGAACTATTGATTATGTCCATGGGTTTTTTGTTTGTTTGTTCATTTCTTATCTCTTTGTTCCTTTCAGTTTTATATTCCGCATATGAGTGAAATCATACACTTCTTTGTTTTTTCGATCTGACCTATTTCACTAAGTATGATGATCTTCAGGTTCATTCATTTTGTTGCAAATGACACTATTTCATATTTCCTTATAGCTGAGTAATATCCATTGTGTATATGTACCTCAGCTTCTTTATCCAGTCATCTGTCGCAGGGCATTTTGTTTGTTTCCATGTTATGTCCACTGTGTACAGTGCTACAATGAACATTGTGGATAATAAGTCTTTGTGGACAAATGTTTCAGGTTTTTTGGGTAGAGCCCCAGGAGTCGGATTGATGGGTCAAATGGGAACTCCATTCCCAGTTTTCTGAGTAACCTCCACACTGCCTTTAACAGTGGTTGTACGAAATTGTGTCATTTTTTGTTATATCCTATGATCTATTGTTAGTACTACAGTATTTTAAGTGTTACCCAAGAGAATTCTATTTGCAATGTGGCCCAGAGAAGCCAAAGTGTTAGATACGACTCACGTAAATGATTGTCCTTTAGTGAAAGTGATAATACAAAACACTTGCTTAACTTAACACTTCTATTCCACTCAAAGTTCTGTTAGTCCTCTGCTTTTTGGTAAATCTTGATGATTCTTTTGCTTTTTCTTAGGAAAATGCTAAAATATGACACTCTTATTTTATTGAAATTTGATTCTTCACAGTAATAGTGGCAGGTTTTATTTCAATTTGAAACTTGAAATAAAGTCAGATGTTAAATGAAATCCATCATAGTGATTGTTTTTATGTGTCCCACATATTCTCAAGAAGGAACTGTGAATTTAGGCAGATGATAGTGATTAGACAGCAAAAGAATTAATACAAATAAACCTGAGGGGGCTAGCAGGAAACAAGTTTAACTGAGCTTAGTTAGCTACAAAGAAAATAATTCATATGGCTACTGCTGTGTCTACAGTGAGCCTGATCTCGGAAAACGAGCTTACCTGAGCTTGGCTGGCTGCAAGGAAAAGTTTACTGTGGCCCAATTCTACCTGTGATTTCTTACAAGTGACCACATCTTGATATTGAAGAATCTGCCTGTACATTTTCTGTGAAAGAAAAGCTAACCCAAAGTTCAGGGAAACTGTGTGCCTTGGACGCTCATACATTAATCTGACATGCCCACATTTCTTTCTTTGAATAAAACTTTCCAGCTTGGATTTTCAGATACCTCGTGCACTTTTCACATTCTGTCAATAGTCAGGGGCATCCAATAACCAGAAAAGAAGACATTACATGACTAACGGTTGCTGGTTCCACAAATTAAATTTAACATTTTATTTTTGTGGATGTTCATAAAATTCTCTTCAATGCTTGGATTTTGGAGGGCAAGATGGTGACTGGATAGGAGGTCCCTAAAGACTCTCTCAGAAAACACAATTGAAAGGCCCCCAGGATCTAAGAAAGAGGACTCTGAGTGACAAAAATAGCAGCTGAGAAGTCCATGTATTGCAAGTAAACACCTGAAGGTTAGACAGAAGGTGCGAGTCAGAGAGAAGGGAGGGATCAAATACAGATCATAACATGAACCGATCGGGGGTGACCATCCAGGAGCAGTGCAGTGCATGGGATGGGGAGAGGACAAGATGTGGCAAGAGGAAAAGCCCTAGCTAAGTGGCAGAACAGTGGGAGTCATTGGGGAGCTGGGCTGGAGAGCTGGAAAAGGGAGCGGCGATTTGGGGACAGAGCTTGGGAGCCAGTCTCTGTAATGTTGAGTGTTACCAGGGCAGAGCAAGGACTCTGAACTGCAGAGATGACATTGTGGCACTAGGCTCTCTTGGGAAGCACAATGCAGGCACGTACGGTTCCTGCGCAGGCCTGGGGTTCCTGGTCGCATCCCCCAGTTCCTGGTTGCGGCCTACTACGGGGGCTAGCTGGCTGCCAAGCGGACACCGCACGACCCCTGCACTAGGCTGCGGCTTCCTTTCCTGCCCGCTGTGAAGGTTGACCTGCTGCTGGCTCTGCTCCTGTGTCTCCTACATGGGGCTACAGTTGCCATACCGCCCGCTGAAGACACAAACTGGCTCCCTTTCTAGGGCGGTGTCTAAACAACATCTTCGGTCTTGTGTGCATCCCTGCTGGCATGCCCTTGGCTCCTAAAATTAGTTTCAGTCCACAGACTCTGCCCCAACACTTGGTCGCTGGAGCAGGCCTGGAAAGAAAGGCGGTTTTTACAGCATTCACCCCAGCCAGCAGGAGCAGCCTCGGCCTGCATCACCCATTTCCCCAGCAGAGGGCGGAAGGAGGAATTTTGCCATTGTGCATTTTCTTGTCATCTTACCTTTCCTACAGCCTCCCCAACCAACAGAATGCAGGAAGCGAAGGGACTATGACAGATGCACACTGATTCCAAATGTAGCAGGAGACCAGAAATAAGAAATAGACAAACCCTCTCTCCTAAAACTTGCCCCCCTCAGTGCCACCTTGTGTCTGCCCTACACCAAGACTCCACATAATTACCAATCTGGGCTTTCATGCACTACTACTGAACATAACGCACTCATGTCAATGAGGAAGAACTCAGCATACAGGATGAATTCCTTAAAACTAAAACTCCTCCAAAAGATCAGGATATTTATCAAGACAGCCCCTTAGACCTAGAAGTTTCTGGCATAAGTGACAGAGAACTTCCAGTAGCCATTGTAAAGGCTCTGAGAGAATTGAAAACATAATGGCAGAGCACCATGACTGATTTAAACAACATAAATAAGGAGATGAATGACATAAATCAAAACTCCATGAACAAAAGGAAGAATTTAACAAAGAAATTCAAACTCTAAGGAAGATTGAGATAAAACGTGATAGATAAATAAAACAATAAAAGAAGTGAGATACTGAATACTGCCATACAAAACACGGCCACCCTCATGGAGGAAATAATCATTGATATTGAAAATGAGAACATGGAAACAGCTAAGAAAGAGAAGGAAGGGAATATAGAAGCAAAAAGATTGAAAAAATTCTACAAGAACTATCTGACTCCATGAGACAAAACAACATCAGGATAATAGAAATCCAAGAATGGGTAGAGCATTCTACAGAGAGCACACTCAAACAAATACTAGATGAGAACTTTCCAATCCTATGGAAAGACATGGAACCACAAGTAGAAAAAGAAAACAGGTCGCCTGGAAACCTGGACTCTGACAGATCTTCTCCAAGACACATGGTACTAAATATATCCAAAACTAAAGAGAAAGAGATAATTCTCAAGGCAGCCAGGGAAAAAGAACTAAAACTTTTAGAGGAAAACCCATCAGGATGGCATCCTGTTTCTCAGCAGAAATGCAGCAAGCCAGAAGAGGGTGGAATCCAATATACTGAAAGAGTCTCTTCGACCTGAAACAAAACATCAGGAAACATGGAACAAAGTTGGGGCAACAGGAAAGAAAAAAAAAATAAAACAAATCAAACAAAGAAATAAGTAATGGTCACAGGAAATCCTCGTATATCAATCATCACTCTAAATGTTAATGGACCGAACTCACCAATAAAAAGACACACAGTGGCAGACTGTATTATAAAAGAATCTATCTATGTGCTGTCTCCAAGAAACCCACCTCAGCCATTAGGACAAACACAGACTCATAGTGAAAGGATGGGAAACAATACTTCAACCAAATGGTGACCAGACAAAAGCAGATGTTGCCATACTTATACCTAATGAAATAAATGTCAGGTTAAAAGGGATAGTAAAAGACAAGGACAGACATTACATAATGATAAAAGGCACAATACAGCAACAATAATACTTGAGAGTAATTAATATATATGCTCCTAACCAGGATGCACCAAAATAGACAAAGAAATTACTAACAGATTTGAAAGGAGAAACTGATGAATACACAATCATTGTGGGAAACATAAACATTGCACTAACAGCCATGGACAGATCAACCAAACAGAAAATAAATAAGGAAACATCAGCACTGAATGACACATTACAGCAATTGGCCATAATTGATATTGGCAGGACACTTCATCCAGCAGAAGGAGACTATTCCTTCTTTTCTAGTGCACATTGAATATTCTCAAAGATATCCCACATGCTGGCACAGAAAAGGAGCCTCAGCAAATTGGAGATGATGGAAATTATACCATGTGTATCCTCAGACCACCCTGCTTTCAAATTGGAGCTCAACTGTAAAAGGAAAGCAGAAAAAAACACATGTACATGGAGATTAAGGTCAGCTCATTTAAAAAAGAGTGGATAAAAGAACAATAAATGATGAGATTAAAAAATATATACAAATTACTGACAGTGAAAATACAACATACCAGAATTATTGGGACACAGCGAAAGCAGTGATAAGAGGGAAATTTATATCAATACAGTCCTGTCTTAAGAAACAAGAAAAATCACAAGGAAACAACTTAACATACCATCTTAAAGATCTAGAAATAGAAGAGCACACAAATTCCAAAGTCAACAGAAGAAAGGAAATAATAATAATTAAAGCAGACCTATACCAATTAGAGAACAGGGGGACTATAGAAAAAAATTATTATTACAAAGTGCTGGTTCTTTGAGAAAGTCAACAAAATTGACACAACCTTGGCGAGACTAATCAAAGGATGAAAAGAAAGGACACATATATCCAAAATTGGAAATGAAAGGGTAGAAATTACCACGGATACCACAGAAATACATAGGAATATAAGAAAATCTCATGAAGAACTTTATGCCACTGAATTTAACAACCTAGAAGAAATGGACAAGTTTCTAGAACCTTATAGCTTACCTAGATTGAACCAAGAAGATCTCGATAATCTAAATAGACCAATTCATAGTGAAAAGATTAAAATGACTATCCATAATCTCCCTAAAGGCAAAAGCCATGGACCAGATCGTTTCACCAGTGAGTTTTACCAAGCATTCAAAGAATAATAAACACCTATCCTCCTCAGAGTCCTCCAAAAAAATTGAAGAAGAACACTACTTCCTAACTCGTTCTATGAGGCCAACATTCCTCTAATAGCAAAGCCTGGCAAAGACAATAAAAAGAAAGAGAAGTATAGGCCAGTATCTCTGATGAACAATGATGCACAAATTCTAAACAAAATAAGAGCAAACAGAATGTAGCGATGCATCAAAAAGATCATACCTCAAGATCAAGTGGTATTCATCCCAGGAGCACAAACATGGTTCAACATACGAAAATCAAACTATGTGATACACCAAATAAACAAATCAAAGATAAAGGATGTATGACCATTTCCCATTGATGCAGAAAAACCTTTCAACAAGATACAGCATCCATTTATGAACAAAACACAAAATAAAACAGGTATAGAAGGAAAGCATCTCAACATCATAAAGGCCATATATGAAAAGGCCTCGGCTAACAGCATTCTCAATGGGGAAAAGCTGAAGCCTATTCCTTAAAATCAGGAACAGGACAGGGGATGCCCCCTGTCACCACTGTTATTGAATATAGTAATGGAAGTTCTAGCCACAGCAATCGGGCAAGAGAAAGGAATCACAGGTATCCAAATTTGGAGAGAAGAGGTCAAATTGTCACTACTTGCCGATGACATGATGCCTTATATAAAAAATTCCAAATATTCTACCAAGAAACACTTAGAAGCAATAAACAAATATAGTAAAGTCGCACGATACAAAATAAATGTAAAAAAAATCAATAGCATTCCTATATACAAAAAACAAATCCACAGAAAAAAAAATGAGGTAATCAATTCCCTTTGCTATCAAAACAAAATGAATGAAATACCTGAGGTTTGAGTTAATGAAGAGAGTGTCACACTTATACACAGAAAAGTATAAGACACACAAAAGAAATTGAAACAGACTTTAAGAGGTGGAAAAGTATCCCCTGTTCATGTATGGAAAATTTAACACTATTAAAATGGACATTCTCCTAAAGCAATCTACATATTTAATGTAATACCCATGAAAATCCCAAAATCATACTTTCGTGAAATAGATAAAAGAATTAGTAAATTTATATGGAAACATAAATGACCTAGAATTGCCAAAGAAATACTACATAAACGAAAAAGTCTGGTGGCATTACATTTTCTGACTTCAATTGATATTACAAAGCATCAAGAGTCAAAACAGCTTGGTACTGGCAGAAGTACAGAAATAAAGACCAAGGGAATAGAACTGAAAACCCAGAAATAAACCCACACATTTATGGACATATAATTTTCGATAAAGGAGCAAAAAACATACAATGAGGAAAAGACAGCCTCTTTAGTAAGTGGTGCTGGGAAAACTGGTATAATATATGCAAAAAATGAACTTGAGCTGTGAACTCTCTCAATATACAGAAATTAACTCGAAATGGATTAAAAACCTTCATTTCAGACCTGCAACAAAAAACTGTATAGAAGAAAACTTTGGTATAAAACTTATAGACCCAGGACTCCAGGAAGACTTCATGAACCTGACCTCAAAGGCAAGGGAAGTAAAAGCAAAAATAAATGAATGGGATTTTATCAAACTAAAAAGATTCTGCACAGGAAAAGGAACCATGAACAAGGCAAAGAGACAGCCAACTGAATGGGAGAAAATATTTGCAAATAACGCATCAGATAAGGTTCTAATATCTAAAATATATAAAGAACTAATGAGGCTTAATGACAAAAAAACAAACAACGCAATTATAAACTGGGCAGAAGAACTAAATAGGCACTTCTCCCACGAGAAGTACAAATGGCCAGCAGACATATGAAAAAATGTTCAACCTCATTAGCTATCAGGGAAATGCAAATCAAAATCACAATGAGGTATCACCTCACACCTGTTTGAATGGCTATTACCAACAAGACTACAAATAACAAGTGCTGGTGAGAATGTGGAGAAAAAGGGACTCCAGTACACTGCAGTTGGGAATTAGTACAACCACTGTGAATGGCAGTGTGGAGTTTCCTCAGAAAACTTGGAATGGAATTCCCATTTGACCCAGCAATCCGTCTCCTGGGGGTCTACCCAAAAAACTGGAAAACCTTTGTCCAAAAAGACTTATGTACCCCAATGTGCATTGCAGCACTGTTCACAGTGGACATAACATGGAAACAAACAAAGTGCCCTGCGACAGATGACTGGATAAAGAAGCTGTGGTACATATACACAATGGAATATTACTCAGCTATAAGAAAAGATGAAATAGTGTCATTTGCAACAAAATGAATGAACCTGAAGATCATCATACTTAGTGAAATAGGTCAGATGGAACAAAGAACTGTATAATTTCACTCATATGCGGAATATAAAACTGAAAGGAACAAAAAGATAAGAAAGGAAAAAACAAACAAACAACCCATGGACATAATCAATAGTTCAATGTTTATTTGGGAATGAGTTGGTTAGGGAGGGGAAAAAGGGGACGGGGTGTGGGAGGACGCAGGGGAAGCTAATTATAAGGTGATGGAAAGAGAACTCACACTGGGTGGTGAACTTATTTTACAAGAAGTTGACATTGCACTATAGAATTGTATGCATGAAACCTATGTTATCCTTGCTAACAGATGTCACCCCAATAAGTCTAACAAAAAAATGAATTTTAAAAATTTTCTCCAATGTTTTAGAAGTAAAATATCCAACGAGCTTCATATAAGGCAGGTCTAACCAACCTGTGTCCCAGGATGGCTTTGAATGTAGCCCAATACAAATACTTAAAAAGTAACAAATTGTGTCACTTTTTGTTATGTCTTATGAGCTATTGTTAGTACTACTGTATTTTATGTGTTACCCAAGAGAATTCTATTTGCAATGTGGCCCAGAGAAGCCACTCACGTAAAGGTTTGTCCTTTAGTGAAAGTGATAATTCAAAACACTTGTTTAACTTAACACTTCTATTCTACTCAAAGTTCTGTTAGTCCTCTGCTTTCTGGTAAATCTTGATGATTCTTTTGCTTTTTCTTAGGAAAATGCTAAAAGATGACACACTTATTTTATTGAAATGTGATTCTTTACAGTAATAGTGCCAGGTATTAATTCAATTTGAAAGTTGAAATAAAGTCAGATGTTAAATGAAATCTAGCATAGTGATTGTTTAATGTGTCCCACAGGCTCTCAAGAAGGAACATTGAATTTGGGCAGATGATAGTGATTAAACAGCAAAAGAGTTAATACAAATAAACTTGTGGGGACTAGCAGGAACCAAGTTTAGCTCAGCTTAGTTAGCTACAAATAAAAGAACTCATATGGCTACTGCTCTGTCTCCAGTGAGCCAGATCTCGGAAAACGAGCTTACCTGAGCTTGGCTAGCTGCAAGGAAATGTTTACTGTGGCCTGATTCTACCTGTGATATTTTACAGGTGACCAAATCTTGATATTGAAAAATCTGCTTGTACATTTACTGTGAAAGAAGAGCTAACACAAAGTTCATGGAAACTGTGTGCCTTAGACCATGCTACATTAATCTGATATGCCCATATTTCTCTCTTTGAATAAAACTTTCCAACTTGGATTTTCAGATCCCTCATGTACTTTTCACATTCTGTCAATAGTCAGGGGCATCCAATAACCAGAAGAGAAGACATTACATGACTAACGGTTGCTGGTTCCACAAATTAATTATAACCTTTTATTTTTGTTGATGTTCATAAAATTCTCTTCAATCCTTGGAGTTTGGAGCGCAAGATGGTGACTGGATAGGAGGTCCCTAAAGACTCTCCCAGAAAACACAATTGAAAGGTCCGCAGGATCCAAGAAAGAGGACTCTGAGTGACAAAAAGAGCAGCTGAGATGTCCATGTATTGCAAGTAAACAACTGAATGTTAGAGATAAGTGGGCGAGTCGGAGAGAGGGGATGGATCAAATACAGATCGTAACAGGAACCAATCGGGTTGACCATCCAGAAGAAGTGCAGTGCATGGGAGGGGGAGAGGACAAGAGGTGACAAGAGAAAAAGCCCTAGCAAAGTGGCAGAACAGTGGGAGTCATTGGGGAGCTGGGCTGGAGAGCTGGAATTTGGAGCGGCGAGCTGGGGACAGAGCTTGGGAGCCAGCCTCTGTAACTTTTGAGTGTTAGCAGGGCAGAGCAAGGACTCCAAACTGCACAGGCTCTCTTGGAAAACACAACGCAGGCACGCACGGATCCTGCGCAGGCCTGGGGTTCCTGGTCGCAGCCCGCAGTTCCTGGTTGTGGCCCACTGCGGGCGCTAGCCGGCTGCCAAGCGGACAGCGCACTACCCCTGCACTAGGCTGCGGCTTCCATTCCTGCCCGCTGTGAAGGTTGACCTGCTGCTGGCGCTGCTCCTGCGGCTCCTTCATGGGGCTACAGTTGCCATACCGCCCGCTACAGACACCAACTGGCTCCCTTTCTACCGCGGGGTCAAAAAAACATCGTCGGTCTTGTGTACATGCCTGCTCGCAAGACCCTGGCTCCTAAAATTAGTTTCAGTCCACAGACTTTGCCCCAACTCTTGGTCGCTGGAGCAGGCCTGGAAAGAAAGGCGGTTTTTATAGCATTCGTCCCAGCCAGCAGGAGCAGCCTCGGCCCACATCACCCAGCTTCCCCAGCAGAGGGCAGAAGGAGGAGTTATCCCAGTGTGCCTTTTCTTGGCATCTTACCTTTCCTACAGCCTCCCCAACCAACAAAATGCAGGAAGTGAAGGGACCATGACAGATGCACACTGACTCGAAATGTAGCAGGAGACCAGAAATAAGAAATGGACAACCCCTCTGTTCTCAAACTTGCCCCCCGCAGTGCCACCTTGTGTCTGCCCTACATCAAGACTCCACAAAAGAACCAATGTGGGCTTTCATGCACCACTACTGAACTTAACGCACTCATGTCAATGAGGAAGAACACAGCATACAGGATGAATTCCTTAAAACTAAAACTCCTCCAAAGATCAGGAAATTTATCAAGACAGCCTCTTCGATCTAGAAGTTTCTGGCATAAGTGACAGAGAACTTCAAGTAGCCATTCTAAAGGCTCTGAGAGAAATGAAAACATACTGGCAGAGCACGATGAATGATTTAAACAACATAAATAAGGAGATGAATGACATATATCAAAACTCCATGAACAAAAGGAAGAATTTAACAAAGAAATTAAACCCTAAGGATGATTGAGATAGAAATGTGAGAGATAAATACGACAATAAAAGAAGTGAGAAACTAAATGCTGCCATAGGAAACAGGGCCAACCACATGGAGGAAATAATTATTGATAATGAATATCAGAACATGGAAACAGTTAAGAAAGAGGAAGGAAGGAAATATAGAAGCAAAAAGATTGAAAAAATTCTGCAAGAACTATCTGACGCCATGAGACAAAACGACATCTGGATAATAAAAATCGACGAATTGTTAGAGCATTCTACACATAGCACACTCAAACAAATACTAGATGAGAAATTTCCAAACCTATGGAAAGACATGGATCCTCAAGTACAAAAAGAAAACAGGTCCCCTGGATAACTGAACCCTGATAGATCTCCTCCAAGACACATGGTACTAACGATATCCAAAACTAAAGAGAAAGAGATAAATCTCAAGGCAGCCGGGAAAAAAAGAACTATAACTTTTAGAGGAAAACCCATCAGGATGGCATCCTGTTTCTCAGCAGAAATGCAGCAAGCCAGAAGAGGGTGGAATCCAATATTCAAAAACTGAAAAGAGGGTAACTTATAGCCAAGTATAATTTATCCAGCAAAATTATTTTTCAGATATGAAGGTGGAATAAAGACTTTCTCTCACACACAGAAGCTGAGAGAATTTGCCAAGACAAGGCCTGCATTCCAAGAAACACTCTAAGAGTCTCTTCGACCTGAAACAAAACATCAGGAAAAATGGAACGCAGTTGGGGCAACAGGAAAGAAACAAAAATAAAACAAATCAAACAAAGAAATAAGTAATGGTCACAGGAAATCCTCCTATATCAATCATCGTTCTAAATGTCAATGGACCGAACTCACCATTAAAAAGACCCACAGTGGGAGACTGTGTTAAAAAACAGAATCTACCTATGTGCTGTCTCCACTCAGAGTGAAAGGATGGGAAACAATACTTCAACCAAATGGTGACCAGACAAAAGCAGGAGTTGCCATACTTATACCTAATGAAATAAACGTCAGGTTAAAAGGGATAGTAAAAGACAAGCACGGACATTACATAATGACAAAAGGCACAATACAGCAACAATTATACTTGACACTAATTAATATATGTGCTCCTAACTAGGATGCACCAATATAGACAAAGAAACTACTAACAGATTTGAAAGGAGAAACTGATGAATACACAATCATTGTGGGAGACATAAACACCGCACTAACAGCCATGGACAGATCAACCTAACAGAAAATACATAAGGAAACATCAACACTGAATGACACATTACAGCAATTGGCCATAATTGATATTGGCAGGACACTTCATCCAGCAAAAGTAGACCATTCCTTCTTTTCTAGGGCACATGGAATATTCTCAAACATATCCCACATGCTGGGAGAGAAAAGTAGCCTCAGCAAATTCAAGATGAGTGAAATTGTACCATGTGTATCCTCAGACCACCATGCTTTCAAATTGAAGATCAACTGGAAAAGGAAAGCAGAAAAAAACACATATATGTGGAGATGAAGAACAGCTCATTTAAAAAGGACTGGATAAAAGAACGATAAAAGATGAGATTTAAAAATATATACAAATTACTGACAATGAAAATACAACATACTAGAATTATTGGGACATAGCGAAAGCAGCGATAAGAGGGAAATTTATAACAATACAGTCGTATCTTAAGAAACAAGAAAAATCACAAGGAAACAACTTAACATACCATCTTAAAGAACTAGAAATAGAAGAGCACACAAATCCCAAAGTCAGCAGAAGTAAAGAAATAATAAAAATTAAAGCAGAGCTATACCAATTAGAGAACGGGAGGACAATAGAAAAAATGAATATTACAAAGAGCTGCTTCTTTGAGAAAGTCAACAAAATTGACAAGACCTTGGCAAGACTAATCAAAGGATGAAAAGAAAGGACACGTATATCCAAAATTAGAAATGAAAGGGGAGAAATTACCACGGATACCACAGAAATACATAGGATTATAAGAAAATCTTAAGAAGAACTTTATGTCACTGAATTTAACAACCTAGAAGAAATGGACAAGTTTCTAGAAACTAATAGCTTACTTAGATTGAAACAAGAAGATCTCCATAATCTAAATGGACCAATTCATAGTGAAGAGATTAAAATGACTATCCATAATCTCCCTAAACGCAAAAGCCATGGACCAGATTGTTTCACCAGTGAGTTTTACCAAGCATTCAAAGAATAATAATCACCTATCCTACCCAGATTCCTCCAAAAAATTGAAGAAGAAGCACTACTTCCTAACTCGTGCTATGAAGTCAATATTCCTCTAATACCAAAGCCTGGCAAAGACAATAAATAAAAAGAAAACTATAGGCCAGTAAGTCTGATGAACAAAGATGTAAAAATTCTAAACCAAAAATAAAAAAAAAAATAGCAAACAGAATATAGCGATGCATCAAAAAGATCATACCTCAAGATCAAGTGGTATTCATCCCAGGAGCACAAGGATGGTTCAACATATGAAAATCAATCTATGTGATACACCACATAAACAAAATCAAAGATAAAGGACGTATGACCATTTCCCATTGGTACAGAAAAAGCTTTCAACAAGATACCTCATCCATTTATGTGGTCAAAACACAAAATAAAATATGTATACAAGGCAAGTATCTCAACATAATAAAGGCTAAATATGACAAGGCCTCGGCTAACAGCATACTCAATGGGTAAAAGCTGAAGCCTATTCCTTAAAATCAGGAACAGGACAGGGATGCCCCCTGTCACCACTGTTATTGAATAGAATAATGGAAGTTCTAGCCACAGCAATCAGGCAAGAGAAAGGAATCAAAGGTATCCAAATTTGGAAAGAAGAGGTCAAATTGTCACTATTTGCTGATGACATGACGCCTAATATAAAAAATTCCAAAGATTCTAGAGGAAACTATTAGAAGCAATAAACGAATTCAGTAAAGTCGCAGGATAAAAATAAATGTAAAAAAATCAACAGCATTCCGATATACAAACAACAAATCCACAGAAAAAGAAAGGAGGGAATCAATTCCCTTTGCTATCAAAACAAAATGAATGAAGTACCTGAGGTTTAAGTTAATGAAGAGAGTGTCACACTTATACACAGAAAAGTATAAGACACTTTTGAAAGAAATTGAAACACACTATAAGAGGTGGAAAAATATCCCCTTTTCATGGATAGGAAAATTTAAAATGGTTAAAATGGACATTCTACTACAGCAATCTACATATTTAATGCAATACCCATGAAAATCCCACAATCATACTTTCATGAAATAGATAAAAGAATTAATAAATTTATATGGAAACATACATGACCTTGTATTGCCAAAGAAATACTACACAAACGAATAAGGCTGGTGGCATTACATTCCCTGACTTCAATTAATATTACAAAGCATCAAGAGTCAAAACAGCTTGGTACTGGCAGAAGAACAGAAATATAGACCAATTGAATAGAACTGAAAACCCAGACATAAACCCACACATTTATGGACAAATAATTTTTGATAAAGGAGCAAAAAACATACAATGAGGAAAAGACAGCTTCTTTCGTAGGTGGTGCTGGGAAAACTGGAATAATATATGCAAAAAATGAACTTGAGCTGTGCACTCTCTCCATATGCAGAAATTAACTCGAAATCGATTAAAAATCTTCATATCAGACCTGCAACAATCAACTGTAGAGAAGGAAACATTGGTACTAAACTTATAGACTTAGGACTCCAGGAAGACTTCATGAACCTGACCTCAAAAGCAAGGGAAGTAAAAGCAAAAATAAATGAATGGGATTTTATCAAACTAAGAAGCTTGTGCACAGGAAAAGAAACCATCAACAAGGCAAAGAGACAGCCAACTGAATCGGAGAAAATATTTGGAAATAACGCATCAGATAAGGGTCTAATATCTAATATATATAAAGAACTAATAAGGCTTAATAACAAAAAAACAAACAACGCAATTATAAACTGGGCAGAAGAACTAAACTGGCACTTCTCCCACGGAGAAGTAAAAATGGCAGGCAAACAAATGAAAAAATGCTCAACCACATTAGCTATCAGGGAAATGCAAGTCAATATCACAATGACTTATCACCTCACACCTGTTAGAATGGCTATTATCAACAAGACTAGAAATAACAAGAGCTGGAGAGGATGTGGAGAAAGAGGGACTCCAGTACAGTGCTGTTGGAATGAAATTAGTACAACCACTGTGGAAGACAGTGTGGAGGTTCCTCAGAAAACTGGGAATGCAGTTCCTATTTGACCCAGCAATCTGTCTCCTGGGGATCTACCCAAAAAACCGGAAAACCTTTGTCCACAAAGACTTATGTCCCCCAATGTTCATTGCAGCACTGTTCACAGTGGACATAACATGGAAATAAACAAAATGCCCTTCGACAGATGACTGGATAAAGAAGCTGAGGTACATATACACAATGGAATATTACTCAGCTATAAGAAAAGATGAAATAGTGTCATTTGAATCAAAACGAATGACCCTGAAGATCATCATATTTATTGAAATAGGTCAGACAGAAAAAACAAAGAACTGTATGATTTCACTCATATGCCGAATATAAAACTGAAAGGAACAAAAAGATAAGAAATGAAGAAACAAACATAAAACCCATGGACATAATCAATAGTTCAATGTTTATTTGGGAATGAGTGCATTAGGTAGGGGAAAAAGGGGAGGGGGTGTGGGAGGACGGAGGGGAAGTTAATTATAAGGTGTTGGAAAGAGAACTCACACTGGGTGGTGAACTTAAGGTACAATAATTTGACAATGCAGTGTAGAATTGTATGCATGAAACATATGTTATCCTTGCTAACAGATGTCACCCCAATGAGTCTAACAATAAAAATCAATTTTAAAACTTTTCTCCAATGTTTTAGAAGTAAAATATCCAACGAGCTTCATATAAGGCAGGCCTGACCAACCTGAGGCCCAGGATGGCTTTGAATGTAGCCCAATACAAGTACTTAAAAGGTAACAGCTTGTGGTTTTCTTTTTTTTTGTTATATCTTATGAGGTATTGTTAGTATTAGTGTATTTTATGTGTTACCCAAGAGAATTCTATTTCCAATGTGGCCCAGGGAAGCCAAAGTGATAAATACCACTCACATAAAGGATTGTCCTTTAGTGAAATTGTTAATTCAAAACACTTGTTTAACTTAACATTTCTATTCTACTCAAAGATTTGTTACTCCTTTGCTTTTTGGTAAATCTTGATTATTCTTTTGCTTTTTCTTAGGAAAATTCTAAAAGATGACACACTTATTTTATTGAAATTTGATTCTTCACAGTAATAGTGCCAGGTTTTAATTAAATTTGAAAGTTGAAATAAAGTTAGATGTTAAATGAAATCCAGCATAGTGATTGTTTTTATGTGTCCCACATGTTCTC
>PVJL010014876.1:0-26385 GCA_004026885.1 Lyroderma lyra
CCCCCACCCTGCTCCCGTCCCATTGTCTCTGGGTTGCCTAGCAAGAATTTCCCTGCCATGTGTGTTCCACTTTTGCCCAATTACCTATAAATTGCATAGGTCCTTTGAAATCTCAACCCCCCTCATCCTCTTTCTCCTCTGTCCATAATGGCATGTGAACCCCAGCTGTCCAATGGTTCTGGGTCTCATTTTTATATGGCACCCCTGAAGATGCATTCATGTAATAGACTCTGTACACTTTCTCCTGCTTAATCTGTCCCTGTTAGAGGAGGAGAAGTATTTTTGTTTAGCCCCCGCAAGTACATTCCTGTTTACAACTCACTTTCACCAGCAGTAAATCAGCCGTAGGCCCGGTGAGAGGAAAAATGGCCTCTGGATTTGAAACACTTAGATTGGTGAGGGAGGTCGGATTGCAGAAGGAAAACCACCAGAGAATGGTATAAGGCCGCTATTAATCCAGGCCTAACCCGGACAGACATAGCAAAAGCACTGCAGCCCCGGGAAGAGAGATCAGTGAGACCAGGGCCCCCAGGTGCTCTCAACCAAAGAGTCTAGGATTTCCAATTCTGTGCGTTTGGTCTGGTAAGTGTTTCAGCTGGAAAGACATCGTCCTCTGAGACCCGAACCTCAACAATAACGCCCCTCTCTTTCTTTTGAAGCCAGTTTCGACTCTCTTCCCTGCCAGAGAAACTTTATCTCCTACATCCTCTGCACTCTTCTTGGTTACATCCCTGCACACGGAGCCAGCGGCCCAGCTGGGCCCACCACGGCCCTGTGCAGGAGAGGGTTTATGTGTGGGGGAAGTTGGCTTTTATTTTGCTTTCGATTAATGTGCTAAGATGTTCCACTAGGGAAGGCGCCTCTGCCTCCCCTCCATTTGTGGGCCCCACCGGGCTGGGTGGGTTCTCAGCAGTGCGGCCGAGGCATGTGAGCAGGAGCGTTCCCAGGGCTTGGCAGGGCTGCGCGGCCACGAGGCGATGGCTCTTCCATCACACTGTCAGCGCGTTGCAGAAAACACCCTGAGCAGCGCAGCTGTAGCCCCGCAGGCCCCAGAGAGCCGTCCGTGATGGGGAGGCGCCCCGCCATCCCTCTGCCCTTCTCAGCCCCCAGGACGTGGTGATTAGGTGGTAGTTCTTCACTGGCCATCAGACCACTAACAATGGACTGAATCGGGTACTCAGTCACCGTGCTGAGCAATCTTGTGAGGATTTGGTGTGCCCAAGTGACCATTATTACCGTTTATTCCTGCTGTGACCAAAGCCACCCCTCCGTTGACATGTTCCAGGACAGTCCACCTAACGCCCCGCCCAACCCGATTTCCATGCCTTTAATTTCTCCTGTGCAGAAATTCTGGAGCCCTGACTCTCGGTATGGCAAGGGTGTTAAAATTCAATTCAGAATAAATTCAATGAGCATCTATTATCTCCATTTATTTCACATTTATTGATGTGCCCAACACTGAATGAGGCTGGCCTTCAAAGTTTCATGAATGAATGTCCAGGATGATGCTAGTTATTTATTCTCCAGTCTTCCCAGAAGCCCTCTCTGCATTTATTTTATTCCCCCACCCCCCTCCCCCAGGAGCAATAGTCATAACAGTTGGCTAGAGTGTCAAAAAGTGTGTTTAAAGTCAGAGGTGGATTCAAATTACAGCTTTACTACTTCTTAATTATGAGACATTAAGCTACTTAACATCTCTGAGCTCAGTTTCCTCATTTGTAAAATGGTGATAATAAACCCTTCTTTAAAAGAGTGCTGTGAAGATTAACGAAGTAACAAGTGCAGATTGCTAATTTTGGTGCCAGACACAAAATAGCAGACTGTCAAATGGTAGCTGCTATTGTTGTGATGGTTATATATTATTATTATTACTATTGCTATAACTGCTATTATTAACAGATTTGCAATTTGTGAGGAAGAGTAGCATTTTAGTGACAAGTAATACAGGAAAACTTTGGGAGAACATTCTGGGGGGCATGTCACAGTACCAATTTGGATCTTTCATTGGAGGTGGCATTCTTCAGTGACAAAAGCAAATGTCCTCTTTCTGAAGGAAAAATCTAATTGAGTTTTGTTTTGTTTTTGCTTTTGTTTTTGTTTTAACTTACATGTGATCTTCAGTTGATGAGTCACCCCTGAGGATCAGTCTTCAAAAAAAATCAAGATGTTCTCTCCCTAATCTGTTAAAAGCTTCAAATGAGAGATGCAAGGTTGGAGTCCTACTCTGAGTTAACACAGGGAGGGAGGGGAGGCACCACAAATACTTTTTTCTTTAAATTTTTCTTTTAAAGTGTTGGAAATCATGATTTAAAAGAAAAAAAACACCATCACCATCTTAAAATGCTTTGTAAGTGAATAAGCATTGTTTGGTTTTTTATTTTTCCTTTTTCTAGCTTGAGAAAGTCAAAGAGTACAACACGGGAGAGTGGCATCTTGGTGTCTCCTTTCTTCAGCACCTGAGATGAGCAGAGAAAATAAGTAAATTTCTGAATTCACCCAAGAATCAGTTCATTCAGACCAGATCAATACAGAGAGCAAAAATACAGAAAAACTAATATTAATTTGGGTTTCATTGTACAGAAAGGATTTTCACTTTTAAAGATAATCTCTAGTTTTGGCTTATAAGGCCCCAGAAGATAAACCAGACAGATACTCCTTGCGCACACAAAAAAATTTCCTTCAATCAACACAATAACCATAAAGTCGCTTTCATGCTGTCCATTCAGATTTCAGTATTAAATCCAATTCACAATTTAAGTACATTTTCTTATTTTTATGGCCAATACATTGAATATATGAGTATATATTTATCATTGTTTAAATCAGAGGGGAAAGTTTCACCTAAAATTATTTATTTTCACTCTTTAATTTTAATTCATGTGCCTCTGGAGAATATATTTTTTGTATGATTCTGTTTCCAAAAATGAAAGGAAAACACAAGATGAGATGCTATTGGTTAGCTCCTTTAAAAGGTTATTTGGAGAGGTCACTCCTGAACTTTATTTTTCTAAGTTGTATTTCAAGTCTTTGATCTTGACAGCCCTGAAATACTACCTTATAATTACATCATAACTATGAAATGACTTTTGTTGGCTAGTAAAATGACTTTTCAAAAGTTTCCACTAAATACACAAATATTACAGTGAAAGGATGTCAGAGTATTCCAAATGATTAGTGATGGTATTAAACTTGCCAGTACTGCTATATATTGTACCCCTAACAAATTCTGAATATTTACGGCAAGGTTTTCATCTAAGCAGTCTGACTTTTTTTTTACTTTTTAAAGTGATCAGCAATTTCTTCTTTTAGTCTTTTTCATATGCATTGCTATTACTAAAAGTCACTTAAACCATTGGTGGTTTTTTTTTTCCAATAAGGAAAAAGAGCTTATATTCATACAAGAGTCAGTAGAGCAATTGAACCAAGTAACATCTACTAATATCTCAAATATTTAATGAGTTCAATAAATATTTACTGTAGAGTCACATAACATATGATACAAATTCAGCTATGTCCACTTGGCCTGTCTCTCCCCCACCAAAAATTAAGAGAAAGAAAAATAGCCCTTTCAATAGTGTGGACATTCCAAGCACTCATTCGCTCAATGACAGGCCCCAGTGTCAGGGACCTGAGGGTATGGACCTGGGTTGGCTCAGGTTGGTTTTACTTCCCTTAACGTCCCTTAGAAATTAGGCTGAATGTAAGGGTAGAGTTTGAAGTAAGTGTTCAGGATACATCAGGGCTTCTAAATAAGAGCCAGCTGATTCTTCTGGTCCCTACCCAAAAACAAACAAACAAAACAAAACAGCAATCTGATCCATTGTTAAAGAAAAACCTAGCTCTTTCGGACCTACCGAGGGCAGTCCTATATTGTATTTCATAAGCCATCAGAGAGATTTTTCAAGGATAATCTTGACTCCAAGCTTTACTTGACCTACCTCTCATGGTAGATGCTCAATACAGTGCAGTCAAGTAAGCTGCACCTGCTATATACAAGGTTCTGTGCTGAAATTACAGGAGAAAATTAAGAGGAACATTCCTGGATCACTTAGTGGGCATTTCAGAGGTATGAGAACAAGATTATTCATGCACACATGCATATACATACACACATATAACTTGAGAATGAGTCACATTTTTGTAGAGTTGGCCAATCTTGACATGTCCTTTTTCTAACCTAATAGGTTATTTAATCTTTACTTTCCTTATTAGAAACTGTGATAATGTCAAATGATATAAATTTAATAAGTGAGATAATAGGACAGATATTTGTTTTAAATTTCTGTTTTTAGAACTAATATTGATAGAGTTGGAGATTTTGATGGTAGTCGAGGTGGTTTTTTTAGAACAAGCTAGTGATTTAAAAACAGAAGTGTAAACTCGGAGAGTTTATTTATTTGCTGATCACTGAGATTTATTAGCCAGTGGAAGACTTTTATAGATAAACATCTATGGTATGTATTTATTGTGTGTTCATATGTCCTAACATCAAATACTAGCTGAGACATACATGCTGATTTCAGTGAATTATCTCCCTGTCCCCAGTCTACATTGCACCAAACCTGAAAGGCATTATACCAAGTATTTCCCACTAATTGTTTTAATGAAGAATATTTTCAAGAAAAGCTAATCCACCTGTTTCTAATTCAGTTACAGTTTATTCCCTTAAGATGTTATCTTGACTGAGCTAACTCTATCTAAAACAAACAAACAAGAAAACACTTTACTATCTTTAAGGTTTCTTTGCAAACAGGTGGTCCTTCAAACACCTGAGGGCCTCCCCAGCCCTCAACTCATGTTTGATTCACGCTCAGAATGAGCCTTGTTTAATCAATTGGACACCCTAAGAGGTTGGAAAACATACCACCCTATGATCAGGAGAAGAGAGCCCTGAAGCAAACACTGAATTTTCTCACAACTCAAACTTAATCCTCCTCTTCCTCCTTATAGGATCAAATGGAAATTGCAAAGGTTAGATGCAATAGCTCATTCAAACTGACCTTTTCAGTTCAACAGAAACAAAGGCAGTAAGATAGGGAATGTGACTTTAAACAGTAGGCCATCCTGTCTGGGGATAGCCTCACCATTGGGATTACATCAACAGATCTTAATCACTTTATTTTAGAACTAGAAAGAATGGCAAGAGAAGCAAAGAATATACTCATTAAAGCTGATTTCCTGGAGAGGCCAAAATCCTCCTTTCCTCTTTGGTATCACCCAAATTACGCCAATTTGTGAAGCTGCACATCATTACTTTGGTTGTCTGCCGCCGTTTGTTGAGCTAATAATCTTGCAGGGCTGTGCATAAGCAAGGATCCAGACATTACAGTTGAGAATTTTCACAGGGATATTTGGTGACCACCAATTCAGGTTGAACTAAAGCAGCGGTTCTCAACCTGTGGGTCGCGACCCCTTTGGGGGGTTGAATGACCCTTTCACAGGGGTCACCTGAGACCATCGGAAAACACATATCATATATTTACATGACGATTCATAACAGTAGCAACATGACAGTTATGAAGTAGCAACGAAAATAATTTTATGGTTGGAGGTCACCACATGAGGAACTGTATTAAAGGGTTGTGGCATTAGGAAGGTTGAGAACCACTGAGCTAGACATTGATAAGCTTTGGAACGAGATTTTGGATTTTTTTTCCCCTTCTCTCATCACATAAAGCTGATTGTCCTCTGATGTAACAAAGATAAATTGGAATCAGGCCCTGACAAAGATTTTATTTGATCAACAAAACACTGCACAAAGAATAGTCCTGCATTTTCCTGCTTTCCCCAGCTCTCTCCTCTGTAGGTTCATCCCTGCCAGGAGAAAAAAAAAAAAACAGGTCCCTTTTCTCCAGCCCTCCCCACAACTTTCCTAGAGGAAAAGCCCTAAACCAAAGCTCACATAGGACAAAACGTTCATTATCAGGTGACAAGCGGGTCAGTGGGGTCAGCTTCAGAGAAAGAAATATTCAGCCAGAGAGAGAAGGGGAAATCAGCCTGTGCGGGAACCAGCTGCACACAGGCCCTTCCCATCACCATTCATTTCTCCTTCAGACATCTGTCACCCTGGAGAAACGTGCGGCCAGTACCCCAACCGCACACCCCCACACTCCCGCCCAAGCACTCAGCTGGATTGCCAGTGAACCCAGGTCTGGCTAAAGAGGCCACCCATCGCTTGGAGTGTGTCCTTCCTGAACTTCTGCTTCCCTCAAAGCCACTTGATGAATGGAAACTTAAATGGGTTTGGCATTTAAAAGTTCAGAAACATTTTTAAGAGAGAAAGGGGGAAAGGTAGGGGGAAAGATGGGAACTATCTGTTACTTCAGAGCAGACCCACACTGAAAGTCAAATGGTAGTCCCCCTTAGGGTAGATGTGGCCTTGAGGTGTGCTGGGACAGTCCCATCAGAGACCGTGATGACTGTTAACATTGCTGCCATCCTTCTGTTTAGTCTCTTCTTGTAACATCCTTCAATGTTGCTCTGAATTTGTGTGATTCTATATCTCTGTGGCTACATGGAGAAAATGAAGTCCAGCTGATGTAGAAGTGAAATTATTCTCTGATAGTTTTGCTTTTAAGTGAGTATTGAAAAACAAGGAAGATGAGGAGGTGAGCTGGTTTGTCTGGAGAATGCCTTCAGAGTCTCACCCTGGTGGGCTAAGGGTGGCCCGCCAGGAAGTCCTCTGAAGTAAAGGGCAAGATCTTTAGTGCCCAGTGGAGTTGCCAGGGAATCTGTCATGAAGGAAGTCAGCCCAAGTTGGGACTGACGAATAAATACCTCAGATTCACTGTGACACACAAGGCAGGGGAACTGACATAACATGGCAATAGATGTGGAAAATGGGGGGAGGGCCAAGGGAAAAAAGTGAAATGACCAGAGCTACATGGATACAATGAGACAATGAGGGACTGGGGAGTATGTGTAGAGGACTGGTTGATGGTGAGATTAAAAAAAACAAAATCTTTCATTAAATCAACACTATATTCCTGCCATGGAGGTAAGAAAAGTGGTGATGAACCAGCCCAAAATAATCTACAAGAGCATCAGTCTTTTTGGAGATATGATAGTCTGTCTGCAAAGTCCCTGATTTCCCAACATTCTCACCTCTCCTTTACAGTATAGAGCAAGCTCGTCCGACTCACAGCCCAAGGGCCGCGTGCAGCCCAGGACGGCTTTGAATATGGCCCAACACAAATCTGTGAACTTTCTTAAAACACTATGTGATTATTTTTCCAACCCCCCTCTTTTTAGCTCATCAGCTGTTATTAGTTTGGTGTATTTTATGTGTAGTCCAAGACAATTCTTTTTCTTCCAATGTGGCCCAGGGAGGCCAAAAGATTGGATACCCCTCGATTGTAGAATGATGTTGATGTATTAAGCCTAAATGAATGGAGGTTCATTTAACTTTAAGGATTTCTCAACAGGCTTCTGCTCTAGGTTGTTGTGAAACTGAAGCTGAAAGTCCCTGTCATTCCACAAACCTAGGCCTAGAGGAACAGATTGATCACCTTAGGAAAAAAAGAGGAAAGAAAGAAAAGAAAAGTAGTGACAGAAACCCTCTTCCCTAGGTATAGCAGTAAAAAGGGGAAGCAATTTTATTTAATAAATGATTTTATCGCCACTGAGACCCACCCTTCCAGGACCCGCGGTGGCTAATACACTGGCTCTCTGGTCATGGAGAGGGGGATTGCCTGAGCCCAGAGCCCCCGTGGAATCAGAGACAGCTGGGTAAAGGCCTGGCCAAGAGCCTTCAAAGGTAAGTAAAGCAAGTTGGTGAGTTTCCCTAAACAAAGAGCACACACATGCACAAGTACTTGATTGAGAACAAATTTCTATAAACACTTCCTTCTGAGCAAAGTCCCAGGCACAGGGCAGCTCTTTCCCCTAGAAAAGGAGAGAGATGAATGGAGACAGTTACACTCCCTGGTTTTCTCTGTGAGGTCATGATTTTTCAGTATTTGCCAGAAGTAATCATGTACGTTCACACTGAGACCGATAAGTCATCTAACGCAAATACCACCAAGCTCACAGCCCAGTCTCCTGTTAGAAGTCTCTGAAAAGTTCCTCCAGCCTGAAATACTTCCTTGGTCGTTTGCCCCCAGACCAGCTTTTCTGAGAGCAGCCGGAGATGGTTGCAGTCCCCCTCGGCTCGGCCTGGATCTAAAGCGGAGACAGACGGGCTCAGCTTCATCCATGGAAGCGGGAAAGAAGACTCCTCCGGACTGCACCCCGGCCTGCTGCGTGCCCAGTGCCGTGGGAGGCCCCGGGGAGACACGGGAAAGCAGCCCCTAGTTCCTGCCCTTGAGAAGTTCATGGTTTAGTGGGGAAGCCAGCACCCAGGCTCCTCCCATGGTAGCTGCTCCTGAATGGGGGCCATGGTTGCTAGGCAGCTGGCCCAGAACAGTTATTCAAGTCTCCAAGTCAAGTCCTGCTTTTAGCTCTGCCCCTTGACATGTGAGATAAGTCACTTGTCTCAAAATCCTCTGGCTACACTGTAATACATATAATTAGGGAATTACTTAACATCTCTCCTATAATGAGCTGCAGTTACACATGCCCAGATATATTTTAATGATTCAAATTAAAAGGGAATATAATTCTGTTCCCAGGTCATATTGGGTAAAGCCTAAGTACCTTTTCCCACCATTCCTATAGGTCATTATTATATTTCTTTGGTGTTCTCCAAAATAAATTCAGTATTTGCTGATAGAATGAGCAAGAGACTCAAAAACCATTTTGATTTCTTTGAATCATTTCTTGTTGGTTACAATGTCCAACACTGACACAACTATGTCCTTCACTCTATCGTGGACATCTGCCTGGTATCCATTCTTCCTTTTTCTAGCAATAGTCCTTCATTTAAGGCTTTGGGAATTGTCCCTCCCTATTAGATACAATCATGATGGTTCCTTCACACAAGCCTAAGCTAGGCTAGAAACATAACATCAGAATTTCAATATTGAATGTTCTTGAAAACAGTCAGAATTTAGCTGAGACTGCAGTCTCCTAATGAGAGTATTTCTTAGTTCCTGCGGCCTGAACCCCGGGACCTGCCATGGCTCCTAGGAACCTGTAGTTTCTGCTTTCCCTTTAGTTCTGTGACCCACCTTGCTATCCTTACAATAAATATCTTTTGTGCTTAAATTAACTAGAGTTGGTTTCTGTTGCTTGCAATTAAAGTATCCTAATTGTTCCATGTACCAGTCCTGGTAATTTAACTGGAGCACAGAAATAGAAAAAGAGAACTTTGGGAGCTAGACAAAGTCTTCAAAATATTCCAACCCTTCTGTTTTGCAGACAATTTGACCCAGAGAAGTGAAGGGACTGGATCAAAATCCTAACATTGGTTGGTGAGAGTCCAGCCTAGAACCTCGGAGACAATCTGGGAGCCTTGGCACTTAATCATTTTGTTTCCTGTCCTCAGGTCTCCTCTTCTAAGATTATTGCCTGGATGCTTCCATGCTCAGCAGCAGAGTTTAGTTCTGAGAGAACATGTAGTTCCCAAAGCCTAAAATATTTCCTATCTGGCCCTTTATAGAAACAATTTGCCTGTACCCACCATACACAATTTGTAAATGAATGAGTGTGGCTGTGCGCCAGTAAAACTTTATTTATAGACACTAAAATTTGAATTTTATATGATTTTCAAGTTTCTCAAAATGTACTTCTTTTAATTTTTTTAACATTTAAAAATGTAAAAAACCATTCTTAGTTCGTGGACTATACAAAAATAGACAGCAGTCTGGATTTGACCTACAGGCTGCCGTCTCCTGATCCCTGATTTAAGCTAGGCTTCTGCTACTTGCAATGAAATACCACCTAACTGATTCAATAATGTCATCATACATTTATTGATCATCTACTATGTGCTAGAAAAAAAATGAGAATAACATGCAATCCCTTCCGCCCAAGAACCTCATAATCTATTTAGGGACTCAAGGCCCACAAAAACGATGGTCATCATTTATGGAGCACTTCTTACAACACTAATTGCACTGCTCTTTATCTCATTTAACCTTCATTAACAATACACAAGATGGCTGATATTATTCCTAGTTTACAGATGAGGAAAGTGAGGCTCAGAGATATCATGGACCCTGCCCAAGGTCACCTAACTAGCAGGTATTAGAGTGAATACCTGAACCCAGGTTGTGTTATTCTGAAGCCTGGAGACCTAACCCCTATGCCAGGCAAACCCTTCACAGTGTGGTTCCAACTCACCTTGTGATCCCCACTGCCCCCCCAACCTGCCTTCTCCTGGCCTGTCCTCATAGACTGGAGAACTCCCAGTGCCCCACGTCTGTCCTGGGTGGCTCTCCCTGCAGTGATGCTCAGCTCTCCTTCCCAGTTCTCTGAACATCCTAAACTCTTAGTAACTACTCCTTCTTCTAAACACCTACTGCACCTGATGTCTAGATGACTCATCTTGAGCTTATAGAGCAGTGGTTCTCAACCTTCCTAACGCCGCGACCCTGTAATACAGCTCCTCATGGTGTGGTGACCCCCCGTAAAATTATTTTCGTTGCTACTTCATAACTGTCATGTTGCTACTGTTATGAATCGTCATGTAAATACCTGATATGTGTTTTCCGATGGTCTCAGGTGACCCCTGTGAAAGGGTCCTCAAAGGGGTCGCGACCCCAGGTTGAGAACCGCTGCGAGGATTTTGATTGTCATTTCACCTTTTCTGTGTTTCTTCTCTCTTTAAGTTACACTATTGGTGTGGGAGTGGGATATGACTCTTGAGTAACCTTGAGGGACAAGCACACAGTGAACTCAAATTGGGAAAAAAAAAATCTAGCAAAAGAATGAGATAAAAGGAGAGAATGTGCAGCTAAAGAAATAATTAAGAACCAAACACCACCACCTTCTATAAATGAGAAAAAAAAATAAAGGCACAGGAAAAGACCACTCTCCCTAAAATCAAACACATCTGGAAATGTGTAATTGAGTCAATAAAAGTAAAAACAGAGGGACAAGACAAGGATTAAAACACCTATAAATAAAGAAATAGAAACAGAGGATAAAGTGGTGCCTATACTGAAAGAAGCCTCCTCCCCACAAAAACAGAACCAAAAAATATGAGAGAACATAATACAGAAACATTCCTCCTAACTCAAGGAACACTGCAGATTAAAAAGGGTTCACTCAAAAGTAGGAAAATTTGATAGATCCGTCAACAAGACTTCAAGACTTCAAGAAAAAAGAAAGAATTCTTCAAGCATCCAAGCAGACACTCTAGGGCCCTTCGAGGGGGAGATGATGAGCTTGGCTTCATCCTTCTAAACAGCAACATTCAGTGCCAGAAAGTAATGGAAGAATGCCCACTAGGTTCTGAGAGAAAGCAAAAGATTACATTCATCCAACAGCATTCACATACAGAGGAGTGATAGACATGCTCAAATACGAAGACATTCAGGGCATATAGCAGCAATGAGTCCTTCTGCTAGGGGAAAATGGGGGGCGGGGGGCTACTTAACAATAAAGTATAGCCAGTCAACAAAACTGATCACATTAGGGAATGAGTAACGTGAAAGTTTGGAAGGAGGACTAAGAGTAAACATTGAATCCAGAGAAGTACACCTCTGGAGAAATCAGAAGGTAGGTGTTATAACCCCAAACAAATGAAAAATAATAGAAGCATCAAAAACCCGGGAGGCAGGAAAAAGCATGAGAGCACGAAAACATCTAATCACCCGGCAGGAAGCCAATCAAAGTTACACACCCAACTTTCAACTGATGGTCATCTATTATTTTTTTTCTCAACCTTGGGGTGATCTTTTAGGAACTAATCTATCTTGTCACTTAGAAACTAATATTTGAACATCATCGGTTTCACCTGAGTGCCTTTCTTAAGTTCAGGTAGAACCAAACCTAGTGTTTTAAATTATTTTTTAAATCATGACTAATATGATACTGTTATTATAAAATTATTTTTGTTCTCTCTCTCTGTCGCTTTCTCTTTCCACACATAAGGGCTGTCCAGAAAAAAAATCCAGCCATAAATGCCTCTATTTTTTATATGACATGGCTGGATACTTTCTGGACAGCCCTCATTTATGAAGTGAAGTCTGGAATGTACTTACTAAGTATTATTCATTGGCTGTTTTGGATGATAATAGTAGCAATAAGTAATTCTTGTTGTGGACTACACTATGGTGAAGCACTATTTTACGTGCTTTACACGCATCTACATATTTAAGATTCCTACAGGGTAGATACTATCTTCACCCCCATTTTACAGGTGAGGAAAAAGGCGTGGGGAGGCTTCCTCCGGTGACACAGATAACAACCAGGAGAGTAGAGTCAAACCCAGGGCTTCAGGCTCCAGCATCTGTGTTCTTGTCACCCTGTATTGCTTCTCCTCGGGTGGGCGGATAAGTCCTTGGTGCTTTCCGTGTACTTCGAACTCGTAATTGATGATTATGTATCATTAAGGAAAAGGTCGGTACCAAACTATAACAGAGCTTCTACTTGGAAAACAGGATGAATACTCTCAGGTTTCCAAAGGCCAACTGGGCAGAGCCTGAAACAGCCCCACACTCCCTGACTCCCTCCCATTCCCACCTCCCAACCACTAATCCAGGAGACTACTTGGAGGGAGAGGGGCGTGTCGGAGGGTCCACTCCATAACGAACTAGCACAGGCTTCGGAACAGTCAGTGGTCTGAAACTGTAATTCACCCCCATTGCAAAGGGGTGAATCGAAATTCTAAACAGCATACCTGTGTTTTATTGGCTTTGGGCAGATTAGCTGGAGGAAATTGGCATCCTTAAGGGAGAAAAGAAAATGTATAATCGACAAAAGGGCCCAGCGGTCCCAGGTGTATGCAATCTCGCGTCCAGGTTCCTGCGTCTCTGAACGGTTCGCCGACCGACACGGCTTCATTGGAAATGACAGAACTTAACCCGCGTGATGCATTCTGCCGCCAAGTGCTATATAATAAGGGTGGTAATGGGGAGCAGCTCCCGGGAGGCCAGAGGAACAGCTGTTGGTGTCACCTGGGAATGGCGCCCACATATAATTCTCATCTCTTCGACAAGGATTCTAAAGTCCCCCTGTCACTGTCACTCACCCACAAAATTAATGACAAAAGGGGAGAAAGGGGAGGAAATGCCTAGCCCCCGAAACAGAGAGAAAGCCTGAGAAAGAGGGACAGAGCAGGTTAATAAATAAAACAAGAGCCTGAAGGGAAGAGCTGCTTTGTCAGAATATAAATATTTCCCTTCCCCTTTTATCTTTAATGTAGTGTGAGAAGCTTATTAAAGGGAAATGCATCTCTGTCCCTGGAGCCCTCGCACAAGCCTTGCGGGGAGCTGCCTGCAGAACGGGCTCGCCTTAGCCCCACGCTTATAAACTCTCCCTGCTGGAAGTGAGGGTAACATGCAGAGCAATAAAGAAGGGCTGAAGGAAGAAAGGGAAGCCATTGTGGCCATAAGGATCTTTATCTTGATGGGCCTGGTGTCATGTTATCACTGGGGGACACTGAGAGACTGAGGATGAAGAATGCCTGTCTGCTCCAAGGTTTGGCTTGAGCGTACAAGGGAAGCTGGCATGGCTAGCCTTTCACTGGGCTCCCTTAGCGAGAACAATATCCAAATTCAGACAAAGGGAAATTCGTCTCCAAGATTAAGACAGATGGAAAAACTGATGGTACTCTGTGTGTGTGTGTGTGTGTGTGTGTGTGTGTGTGTGTGTGTGCGTGCGCGCGGGGAGCGATCCTGTGGTTCTTCCTCCTTTGAGGAGCCCTCCTTGGATGTAGACCTCACATCTCCAAGAAGACAGCCAGGTAAGCAGTCCCAATGTCCAGCCTTCCTAGGTCCAGCGCCATTACTATTCCAACAGCAGAGAAGATTTTTAGCTTCTGCATCTCCTTCCCAGAAGCCCTGAAAAGAGCATAAGACATCCAGAGCCCGTGTGCCAATTCAGGTTAGCTCAGAGCCTGGCACACGGCGAGACCCGGGAAGCCCGAAGGGCCTGCTGAAGGGACCGCGTTGGTCTTGTGCGTGTAGGGCCAGGCATGAGGCCTGGCACGCATGGGTTTGGGTGGAGGAATGAGCACCTGCATTTTTCCTGGCCATTTTCACTACCTCTCCAAAGGACCTTGGGTCTGATCAGAATTTGGGTTCTGCAGAGCTCTGCGGCTATCACATATTTGCTACCATTTAGAGATATTCAGCCATATGGTTTCACAAGGACAAGCCCTCCATTCATCGAGTGGCAGTGGGAGACGGCTAAAATCGTCTGCCAAAGTGGTTCTCCTTCACTCCTCCTGGCCGGGCTTTGCCCCAGGGTAGCTGCCCCAGTTGCTTTACTACTACACCCACCCCAAAACATACTCAGGCATTTTTTTTTCCTACAATGTAATGGATGGAGAAGACAGAAATATTTTATTTTATTTTATTTTATTTATTTTTGCTTTTTGGTATGTGGGTAGCTCCCTGACTGGGAATCGAACCCAGGCCTCAGCACTGACGGCGCCAGCGCCGAAGCCTTAAGCCACTACACCATCAGGGAACTCAGAAAAATTTTAAATCACCATTTCTGGTTCTCTTGCCAGGGTATTCATTGATGTCCTTGCACTTAGCAAGGGTTTGCTGCCATTTCAAACCGGTCAGGCACCACGTAATTACTCCTGCCACCACGGAAACTTTGTATCCCCACTCAGGCCCCTTCCCACCATGATGCCTTTTTCTGTCTCATCCTCACTAAGTTTGTGCATCTGGTTCCCTTTTGCACTGAACCCCATCTAGGATGGAACGAAGAAGACTCAACTCAGCTACAGATCAGAGGGTCCGAGTCATTGCTATTCCAGTGTGCTCACCACCTTCAGGACCAATTACACCTTATGGCAGTGTCTGTGTGATAGGGAAGGGTATAATTCAGGGATGGTGAGCCAACCTTAGCTGCTTCCTAGGGAAGCAGGGAATTCCGTGTCCACTTCACACACATTGCCTTGGAGCTATTTACGGGGCTCGATTCAACGTTCCACCTCCTGCCCAAGCCCCATCCCACCTCCCTTCCGCCTCCCGCCACTTTGGGGGCCTGGCATCTTGAGAGGGCCTACTTCCAATGTTCCCACACAGTTTGGAGGAGGAGGTGTGGCGGGGCAGGGTGGCACACACTTTTCTGAGGGGTGTTTGTGTGGGAGAGGGATTAAATTTGTGCTGTGAAGATCAATGGAAGCCTTGGAGAGGCAGATTTCAGTTCAATACAATGAAGGACTCTCTAACAATTAAATCTGTCTAAAAAAACAGAATGGGACCCTTTAAAGAGACCCCTCTCTCCCTGGAGTTCAGGCAGGGGTGAGAACTCTCCAACCAGAACTGCCCAATGGCAGATGACACACACACCTGAGATTTGTCAGCGTGGCCAAGCGGTGCCTCCAGTCCTTGAGCCAGGCTGCCTGGGTTCAAATCCCAACCCTAAAACCTACTAGCTCTATGATCCTGGGCAAGTTATTCAGCCTCTCTGAGGAATGCAGATAAAAACACATTAGACTTCCTTGGTGAATGTGAGGGTTGATTTTTATGTCCATTTGTGTGTTTTTTAATGTTTATCAAAAGCATCTGTGGTTTTTAAACAGTAAGATAGTGTTCTAAACCTTTGGGTGTTCTAAGCTCTTACTTTATAGAAGTCATAGAAGAGAGGCCACCATTTTTCACTAGCTACAACATAAAACAGCATTTTGTAATTAATTGTTATTTTACGTACATACGAGCATATAAACACAAACATTAGTATTTAGGCTTTCAGAAACTGTAATGAAGAAAATTCTTTTAAAGCAACAAATTGAAATGAGTAGGCTAAAGAAAGGTAGAAACAACTCATTTATTCAACAAGTATTTATTATGCACCTACCTAGTGCAAAGCCTCTTGGGAAATACAAATATGGCCTACCCACAGATGCTGTCTGCTTGGGGCTTGCTGTGTAGCAAATAACTACTTCTGAGCCATTTCCAAAAATGGGTCAGTGTTCCACAGGCTCTGTAAATGTATAATGCTCTGCAGAGCATTTTGAACTGGTTTGTATTTCAAATGAAATGGGCAGGGCAGTAATATAAAGCATAGTGGAAAGTTTACTTAAATTTTCTCCCTGTTTGCCACTAAAAGTTCAGCTTCTCTAAAGAGTCTATCATGTTGATAAACTCTCTGTGCATATTGCTGAGGAATGAAAAATGACTTATTTTCTTTCATTGGCACTTAGCACAGTTCTTGGTTCTGAAAGCCCTATGCCTAAAAAGGACATGGGTAGAAATAAACATGGGATGCCCAAAATATCTTTTTTCTATGGGTTATAAGCATCCAGATTTGGAAAAGAAAGCTTTCTCTTCAGTAGCTCCTGTGGTCTATGGCAATTTTCAAATATCCATCTCTTCAGCTTATTAATTCAATGGAAATATTCCGATGGAAACATGACTTTCCCCTGACCCTGCTATTTCTATAGTATTTTCATTCTCAACTGAACATAGAGAATACTGGCAGCCGTCTGAAAAACCAGAAATTTTAGTCCCCATCTGCCTAGACCAAATTGTCTTTTTAAACCATTGGTTCCCAACCTTAATCCACTTGCGCACCCCTTTTAAGCCAATTTCTGTAAATTGTACCCCTTGTTTTTAAAACAGCTGTTTTTAAAAGTACTGACACTTTTGTCAGTGCCTATTTTAAAGTAAAACAGTGGAAATGAGGAATAAGTTAGGGAAGAAAAATTACTGCACTAAAAATATAAATCACAAATCTAATTTTACAATATTAGTAACACAGTTAAATATTGATGATGACCAAGTATTTAACAAACTTTTAATTTATTATTAATAATATTTATTTGTGTTATCTGAAAAGTCTGTGATAATTGTTATGCAGAGCACTAGCCAATTGAAGCATAGTTAGTGAGATCGTTGAGCTTGCCTTGATGTACTTAATTAATTGAAATCAGGCTCAACAGATGCAAGATACAGTTTTAAATCCAGACTTGCATTAAGCTTGTTGTGGTACTTACTCTTTATGAAGGTGTAAAAAGAAAAAGCTCTCTCCACTAGTTCAGTATTAGTAAATGGCAAGAGGTATTTGAGTGCCTTCTCACTGAGCTGTTCGTATTCCTCACTGACATCTCCCAGAAGATGCCTTCTTTTAAAATCAGAATTTAAAGAATTGGTTGAAGTTTTGATTAACTGCTGTTTCACTGATTGATAGTTTAGCTTCTTTGAAGAAAGTCTTCATTGAAGGGGTCTGCAATCCAGTTGTTTTCCATGTTAAGGGAAGTACTTATAAAAGGACACTTTAAGACCTTTCAAGTGACTTAACAATATTCTCTTTCATGTTTTGGAATAGGTGCGAGTCATTCTCAGATAAGAAGTTGTTCAGAGTTTCAAAAACTTCAGGCTGACCTCTTTCAATACATGCTTTCCAAAGTCCAGTTTTTTAATCATTGACTCAGTTTTGTCAGTTACTTTGAATATAGTGATTGAGCTGTTTTGAAGTCCCAAGTTGAGTTTGTTTATTTCTAGAAAAACAGGACTTTGAAACTAATCACTGGTCCTGAAACTTTGGAGCAAGACGGAAACGACGGTCTTCAAAATATAACTGGATGTCATGTCTAAGTTCAAATATCCGTGTAAGTACTTTGCCACTAGATAACCACCTTACCTCTGTGTGCATAAGTAATGTACTATGAATGCTGTTCATTTCTTCACATAGCACTTCATAAACAATCTGGAGTTTTATGATTGTGACTTAATAAAATGTACAATTTTTACAGCCTCATCAAGAACATCTTCCACTTCACTAGGAAGAGGCTTGGAATGCAAGACTCTGTCTATGAATGCAGCAGCGACTCCATGGTACATGGGGAGCTACTTCCGTAATTCGGCCATGAAGGCCTATAAAACAACTTGACACAGGCTTGCCTCCATCAGTGCATACACCACAACAATTCCACCAACTAATGTTCTTTTCAATGAAATAACCCTGATTGCATTAAAAATATCTTCACCTGTGGTGCACAGATGGGCAACAAAGCAACAGGTTTTCCTCAATTTCATTTCCTACCAAGTACCTCACGATGACAAGCGAAATAGATAAATCAGCACCATCTACACTTCCATTGACCTGGATGGAAAAGAATTTACATTTTCTCATTCTATCTACTAT
Source organism: Lyroderma lyra (assembly GCA_004026885.1). Taxonomy (NCBI): domain Eukaryota; kingdom Metazoa; phylum Chordata; class Mammalia; order Chiroptera; family Megadermatidae; genus Lyroderma; species Lyroderma lyra. The sequence goes on from PVJL010014876.1 coordinate 18,151, forward strand.
TGTAGCTTCAACATCATCAGACATTTCCTGAATTCATCAAGACATCATATTGTTTGAAAAAGAGATAGTATTGATTTTGTGGACATCTTCTTCCCCAAACATACAAAAAATTGGTATCCTTAATTCAAGGAGAAATTAAGTCTTCAGCTATGGTGTGGATTTTACCACATTTAGCTATGCGATAAGCAATACGGTATGAAGCCTCAACTGCATCCTCATTGTCTTTCTTTCCTGACGTCATGTATGAAATAACAGTTGGATGTTTTTCTAAGCACCAAAAATGATGTATTTCTTTGTTTTCATACCTAGGATGTTTAGTTTCTAAATGTCACATGAGAAGAGAGGGTTTCATGCAACCATTGAATAATATTTCCCCACACACAAAACACAAAAGCTTAGGACAGTCATCATTCATTCCCTAAAAATGAAAACCCATATTTAATACACTCTTCAGAGTGTTTCCTGTCCTTCTGTGTGGTACCTGAGGCACACACCCTTTTACTGTCTCCCACTGTGGGTGCACTCGTAGCTGCGGACACGTGCTGAGGAGTACTTGGCGATGGGTTATCATCCACATCAAGTGGATTTTTGGTTTTTTTAACTGTTCCTGTTTTAACACTAATCCATAACTGACATGCTTAAAAACCACTAAAACTATGTAAAACTTACTTTTACTCAGTCAATAACTAAACTGATCAAACAGTCTGGCTACAGATGTATTTTTATGTTTGGGGAAGTTCTACAAACATCGCAAATGGATTGTTCTGAAACTGTGCGTAGTGATTGGTACAAGAGCAGGTTGGGGGAAGGGTTCATAGTCATGCCCTCACCAATCATCACTTGCTAATGTGATCTAATTTTGAAGGATCTCCACTGACGGTGATTTAAACTTAACATTTATTGTTCCATAACTAACATTTTGCATTTTTTTACTTTACTTGTTTTTTTGATATTATTGACTATTTTTCATGTTTTCCTGAATGGCCCTGCATGCACCCCCAGGGCTACATGTACCACCACTTGGGAACCAATGCTTTAAACCACTAAAGAACAATAATAATTATTCTTTATTGAGCATTTACAACATGCCAGGTACTGAGTTCAATGCATTATCTAATCTGATCTTCACAATTCTATGAGACAGGTACTAGTATGATCACCATTTTACAGATGAGGAAACTGAGGCCCAGAGAAGTTAAGCAGCTTGTCCAAAACCACATAAGTAACAAGCTGCTGCACAAAGATTCAAATCCACGAAACCTCAAGCTTGCCTCCAAAGAAAGGGAAGAGTCCCTGCTATATCCAAAGTAAAAGCTTTCAAATTAGTGGAAAAAGTACTTTATCACTCCTCCTAACAGTGAGAAGTGTGAAATGGTACTAGGGAAGGCCCAGCATCCTGTACGGTGATCCAGCATCTCATGAACATCCAGGTTTTGTGATGTCCTCCTGGGCAGCTGGCATCAGAGGAAGTAGATAGAAACGTGTCCTCACGGAGGCTTCCACAGAAACACGAGCTCACCCTGTCTGCTCTCTGGGGGCTCACTCTCTTAGGACCGGACTCAACTTCTTCCCTTCCCTTCTTTCCTTAACACATTTTTTTTTTCTTCAAAGTGAGAACTAGGTTCAAAGTCCTGTTGTTTTGCTCACTACATGTGTGATTTGGGACCCCTCTATATCTTGGGCTGTTGGGAGGATAAAGATTTAAAGCGTGTGAGTGAAGGCCTTAGTACAATGCCTGGCCATGGTAAGCACTCAATAAATGTTAGCTGTTAATAAAAAGAGTAAATTATATGACTAATACCAGACACTGAAGTCTGTCCCCTGGCTTTCTCTTAACTGTTCAACTGGAAATTAAGTCAGGGTATCATCAGTCCTGAGGGCCAAGACACAGCAAGACCAATATGGTCCTCAGAACGAAGACATTAAAATAATGGGCAAACTCTGGGAGCAATGGACTAGCTTCATAAATTTTAGGCTAGGGGAAGAGGAGGAGTGAAGTTTCACAGGTAAACCAAACTCCCTTTTGGTAGAGTGAGAAGTCTGTCGCTTCTTTTGTTTATCTCTTCCTTAAATGTTTCCTCTCCCCTGCCTTCTGGGCTGTTTTCAAAACTCCTCTGTTTGGGTAGCAACTCTTCACAAGTCTGCTGGAGGCCACAAGGACAGGTCATCAGTCCTTTCTCCAACTCAAACAGCCTGCTGAAACAGCCCCAAGTCCCACCCGCTGCCTCTAGGGTCCAGATGGCCCCACAACCCCCTTTCCAACTCCTTCCTGACAAAGCACAGCTGTGGAAGGTCAGTTCAGGCTGCGGCCCAGGAGCAGAGCAGCCACACTCACCAGCACGTTCTGTGCACCTCCTGGGCATAAGCCAACGCGAAGCCCCGAAGCCAGTTACTCTGCAGTGTCACTCTGGGGCTCTCACACAGCCATTTCCAGCATGAGATGAGCAGGAAGCACAGATAAATCAATAGACAGATAAATAAAATTGGGCCACTGATGTGCAAAGCTCTTGGATAAAGCACAAGTCCAGGAACTCAAAAATGTGGATTCTAGTTCCAGTTCTTTCTGTGAACCCTTGGACAATTCAATCCACCATCTTGGGCTTCAGTTTTCTCATCTGCAAAATGAAGGCAAAGAATTACTGAACTCTGATGTCCTTTCCAAAAAATAAATTCCCAAATCACTCTTATACTCAGTCTCTCCTTTTTAAATCACAAGATGGGCTGGCTCCTAGCTCAATGTCAAACTCCCATTATAACTATGAGACAAACTCAAGATCGCCACAAATCATAATCATTTGTTCAAGACTGTAAATTAGTTCCATGACAGCAGGGACACATTATATTCCCAGCATCTCATGCAGTGCCTGGCACATGGTAATCTCTAAATACATTTTTTTAAAAGTAATTTTATTTCATCCTTTTCAACTATGTATCTTATTCATTCATTCATGTATTTATTCAGTCATTTATTGAGCAACTATTATGTATTTATCACTTTATCCCACTGCAGTGTAACTACCCAGGATTTGAATAAATTTTTGTGACTACTTAAAAACAAAGTATTGGGCGACTGAGGAGGGGAATTAAAAGCAATGAGATTCCTCAGCATATTAATGAGCGAGTTAGCTAAGAAATACATGGGGTCTCTGTTCCCTTCCCAGAGACTTTGGATAGCCAGCATGCCAATAAATGTTGCTTTAACCACCTTCATGCTTTCAAGGCCAAAATTAACATCACACAACGGAAGGCCCCAAATCAATTCAGAAGGTTAAGAGCCGAGCCCAAGAAGGGATGAAAAGGAAATCTTTAAGCCCTCCCTCATCTCAACTCTGCTCCCTCTGCCCTCTCTTAATCACCTCTTCAATCAGCCACCTCCCTTCAGGGACCCATCCAGGTTACTCAGGCCCAAATATACCTCAGCTCCTCCCTCAGGTGAGGCCATTCTCAAATTAAATCACAAAGCGGGGCAGCCAGTCTGCAATGATCTGTGTTTATTTAGTAAATGGGTTGATTGCCCTCATTTGTGGAGATTAAGAGTTAATTTCCCAGTGCAAAGAGAACAAATTTCTCATAGGGCAGCCCCAGATAATTAAGAGGAAAAAATAAAATTCAAATGCCTCCCCACCCCCACCCCTTCCCATCCAGTTTTGGCCTTTTGGTGGCCTCTCCTGCAAGGTAGCCACAGGCCCCAGCTTCAGTGAAGTTCTGACCCAGGGGAGGGAGGGTTTGGTAAACAAAGGCTTAGGAATTCTTTAGTTTCCTTTAAACTGACATCTGGCAAATTTGAGAGCACGTAACAGTTTTTCTCCTGGCTTTGAAAGGCAAATGTTTTGAGGTTTGTTTGTGTTCTCTCCCATTCACAGAATTTTTAATCAAGTGGAGTCAAACCACTTTGTCTACTACACCTTAATTGAAGAGCCTGGCTCAAGAGTTTAAAGTACTATTTTACGATAATAAAGAGGAGGCAGGAAGAGGGGGAGGGAAAGGAGACTAAGTGGAAAGGTGAAAGGGAGGAAAACACGAGGGGCAGGTGGCCCTTAAGGGCACACTCAGGGTACCACGTGCCCAGTCTTCTGGGCACACGTCAGGCACAGTGAGCCACCACACCTCAGGAACTAGGAGGAGACTGGCTCAGCTTTGTGGTAACTTAGACAGAACATACGAAAAAGCCCTGACTGTGGAAAGTCCTGGCCCAGATGAAGCACCCCCAAACACAGCCAGAGGCTCTCAGAGTTGGGCCATTCTGAAGAAACAGGCCCAGAGAGGTTAACCGACACCTGAGGCCAAGGGGTTAGTGGCTAAACTGAGACCTCGAGAATTCTTCTCATTTCCCTGGCTGTAACTGAAGCCTTTCCTCTGTTTGATTCTCTGGACAGAGAAATGCACCACATACTCTCCAAATAAACTTTCATATTCTTGGGAAGACAGTTGAATGTCTTCATATATTATTTTTCCAAGTGAAACAACCAAATATGTTCACCTTGTCTTCTAAAAAGCTATTCTGGATCCCAGAACATTCGATGCACATGGGGAGATTTTAAGCAAATTCTCCAGGGAGAGGCCCAGGAAGTAGATTAAAGAAAAAAAAAAAAAAATCCCTCTACCACCACACACACACAACCCCCTTTAAGAATCAGATTTTTAACTTATTGGGGTTACTCTTTCTATTGGTTCCTTCCATTTAATTTAATTCATGCATCCCAAGTTTACATTCAACTTAAAACAATAGCAGTGCACCATCAGTATGGTTTAGCTTGTGGTCTATCATGATTCCTAGGTCTTTTGTTCCTAGCCAGTGTTTTGCCATCCTGTATTTCTGCAATTTACAGTTTTCTTATTTTCACTAAACTTCATCTGACTGATGAGTTGCACAATTTGATTTAACTAATCGAAATGTCTACCTTGTGAAAGGCAAAGATGAAAAATAAGGCACACTTCCTACTCTCAAGGACCTTTCAAATGAACAGGTGAGGGTAAGATATGCACTAAAACACAAGAGAGAGTACAAGTCCTATCACAAGAGCTGCAGAACCTTCAAAGAGAGACAGTGAAGGAAACTGACATTTGATGAGTGCCCACTGTCTGCCAGGCACCATGAGACAAATTAGGATTAGGCTTGGCTGAGAGGCATAAAAAAACTAAAACGTTGCCTTAAAGAAGACATAGGTTTATATTGATCTCATATTTGAGAAATTTATAGGGAGTCCCTCATCCCAGGCTGGTATGGTCATACACCATGGTGTTAGGGACCCACGCTCCTCCTTTCTGCTTTCCCTCATGGTCTACAATAGCCTCTGGGGTTCCAGCCATCAGGAGTGGGGAAGAATGGTACATCTACTACTCCCTTTGTGTTGCATACAACACTGCTGCTGACATTCCACTGGCTAGAACTTAGTGGATAGACATAAAGGTGCCATTTATATGGAGTCTTCATTCCAAGCAGTCACATGTCCTGCTAAAGAATGGATACTGTATTACTATGGAAGGTGAACAAACAGATATTGGAGGACAACTAGCAGCCTTCATGCCATGCTAAGGATTTTATATGCTTTCAAGTATTTATTTTTCATATCAACTCAGGAGTAAGAGGTCTCCTGAGTCTTCATAGATAATTCCTATCTTGCAACACGTTTGCACTCATTCAATTGAATCAATTCAGTATCAGTTGCAGTCTTAGGAGATAATTTCTCAAATTCTTTATGTAAAACATTGAGCAAGATGAAGGAACCTGCAAGATGGAGCCTTGTTAGTCAACTCTGAATGGACGCCTCTCCTGGGCTGGCATTGATCCTTGGAGGTCAGCCTTCTACAGCTGTGGGCCCATCCTCCCTCCCTTCCTTGCTTCCTCCCTCCCTCCCTTCCTCCTTCCTTCCTTTCTCCTGTAGTGATCCACTAGGGAAGACTCTGCTATACTGTCTTTCTATCTACAGCTCTTGTTGCCACCATTTAATTGCTCTCTACTTACCTCGCTGCCTCATGGCACTTTTGCTTCCTCCAAGCTTCTACTACTTCCTGGTTTCTGTTTGTTCCCTTCTCACTGGATTTCTCTCAGCTTCTGTTAGTATATTTTATACTCAGACCCCACCCCCACCCCGAAATGAGATTGGGTGGCCACTCAATAGCCAGTGAGCACACCTGTTGACAGAGGTCTCATGCCAGACAAACTCATGGCTAGTTCAGATGCTTGCCTATTCCTGGCTCAATCAGCTGAGGTGAGGGGTCATGCAGTACAAGGTACAAGGATGACAGTGTCAGTCTGAGAAAATCCTGTGAATGAAGTGTGGGAGTAACAGCTGTTATATTTCAGAATAGCCACTGTGAACTTGTTGAGACCATAAATAAGGTTTCAGACCCAACATTACACCATACAACTAGACATTTATCCAACTATCCAACCATCTCTCCTCTCTTGCTCTCTCTTTCTCTTATTCTCTAACACACACACACACACACACACACACACACACACACCCCCAACATACCTCATTCTCCATATGGTTCTCATTATTCCATCCTTCAGTTCAAAATGTAATCAAGTAGAGTAAGGAGTTTATGCAAGACTAAAGACGTTCTATAAGGCATTAGTGACAGACACAATGCGCTGCTTTGGAACATGAGTCTGAGTCAGCAGTCCTAGAACCTGACTAATTCAAAAGAATCACTTAGTGAGCTTTTAAAAATTAAATCCCCAAGTCCCACACCAGAGATTCTGACTCAATATATCTGAGGTAGAACTCAGGCTTCTGAAAAAAAATTTTTTTTAACTCCTCGGGTGATTCCAATAACCATCCAGATTTGGGATCCACTGCTCCATCTCCTTCTTCATTCTTCTAGAACAGCAGTTCTCAACCTGTGGGTCACAACCCCTTTGGGGGTTGAATGACCCTGTCACAGGGGTCGCCTAAGATTCATAATAGCAGCAAAATCACAGCTATGAAGTAGCAACGAAAATAATTTTATGGGGGGGTCACCACACCATAAGGAGCTGTATTAAAGGGTCACTGCATTAGGAAGGTTGAGAACCACTGTTCTAGAAGGTTCCCTGGGGGGCTTTCATTAATATTGTCTTATTCCTGCAGCTTCTCCTGCTAGCGCTCTGATGACTGCCATGGCCTGCCAAGATTCTCTGATCGCTGCCAAGTTTACCACCTGCCCTAGTGGTTAGGGGCAAAGCTCCCACATATCCCAATCTAGATGCCCACCGGTACAGTTTCAGCAATGGGAATGAAATTGTTCCTTGGAAAATTAGAAAAAAAATAGTATATGTTACCAAATGAGTTGGAAACCTGGATAAGTATAATATTCAGGGGGTCATCCCTAATCTGGGCTCGATGTCCCAAGCCTGGAAATACTGGGGCTTCTCTAACTTTTGGAATAGTTTTTGATAAGATACGGAAAAGGACAAAAATTACTGATGTTTACCATGAGAAAGATATCAGGTAGCAGTGCAGTGTAAAGTGAAAAATGTTATATAGATCAGGGTTTTAGGTTGGGCTTTGCTATTCTATAAAGGAGTTTATACTCGGAACCTCGAAGGATTATTATAAAATTAGAAACATCATACCTAAAGCACCTGGTATCTATAAATGGTAGTCATTTTATTAAAAATATTGAATAGATGCTCAAAATAATCTAAGCATCAATATTTTGGATGCCCAAAATAATCTGAAAAGAGTAAATTCTGTAAACTCAGTGATACACTAGAGCAAGCGCTTAGAGGCTTGTGAGAGCTGATTATGTAAGTGCATCTTTTCCAAACTCCAAGTTCAGTGGCATTGTTTTGGCTTGAAATCAGCTATATTACTTTCGTGAAATAGATAAAAGAATTAGTAAATTTATATGGAACCATTAAAAGACCTTGAATTGCCAAAGCAATACTACATAAAAAGAGTAAGGTTGGTGGCATTACACTTCCTGACTTCAATTTATATTACAAAGCATCAATAGTCAAAACAGTTTGGTACTGGCAGAAGAACAGAAATATAGACCAATGGAACAGAACTGAAAACCCAGAAATAAACCCACAAATTTATGGGCAAATAATTTTTGATAAAGGAGCAAAAAACATACAATGGGGAAAAGACAGCCTCTTTAGTAGGTGGTGCTGGGAAAACTGGAAAAACATATGCAAAAGAATGAACCTGAGCTGTGAACTCTCTCCATATACAAAAATTAACTCAAAATGGATTAAAGACCTTCATATAAGACCTGCAACAATAACCTGCATAGAAGAAG
>PVJL010014877.1:0-26375 GCA_004026885.1 Lyroderma lyra
GGGAGGTCAGCTCACGGCTCAGCGCAGAGGCGGGCATGGGGAGACCAGACGCCTGAAGTCCGGGACCACCTGACTGCGCCTGGGCCTGGTCCTTCTTCTACTGGACCTCAGCCCTGTCACTCATCCTTTGTCTACTCCTGCAGGTGTGTCCCACAGACACTGCAGACGTCACACAAAGCCAGAAACGAGCAAGACCTGCTGCTTCCTTTGGCCCCAGCCCCGTGGACGGACAGACAGGCCTGCCCCTCTTTCTCCGGAACCTTCGTCCACCCCAGCGCTTCCCAGACGTGCGCTGCCCCACACCCAGGAACAGCACGGGGAACCCACGGGGCCGGGGTGTGGTGGGGACACGTGACAAACACACTTTGTCCATGACCGGACATTTCCAGACGAGAAAAATTCTAAGTTTGTTCCTCTTCTAATAACCATTTTTTTAAATTCAAATCACATAATTAGCGTGGGGTTAATAAAGGAGAAACAGAAAATAAAAATCAAATAAAAGAGAAATAAAACCTGCCTGTGATTCTATTGCACAGGAAGAGTCCTCTGACTGTTTTTTGGTGCATCCATTTCCAGACTTTTTAAAACATCCCGTATTTTCCTGTGTATAATGTGCTTTTTTTGGGGGCCCCAACTTGTGAGGGGGAAATAAGGGTGCGCGTTATAGTGGGGAGTACTAACCCCGTATCTATATATGTGTTTTTAATTCTTTTCTTGATGCTTATGAGTTAAAAGTGTTACGTACAATTTCTTGTACCATAATATGTTTAAAAAAATACATGCTAAAATTCCTTTTCTCATACAAAAAACCAAGTCCTCAAACAAAGAGACATTTGAATTAAACATTAAAACGAAAGATTTTTTTTTCCTGGAAGTTTGGGCCAAAAATGTGGTCCTTACCCGCAGCAAAATACGGGATAATTGCTACACGTCGTTCTCACAAGGCTTTTTGGCTTTTTTTTTTTTTCAATGATCAGTGACATTCATTTCGAGTGACAATGACAAAGCAGTCTTCAAAGGAGAATGCCTTTCCTGACAACTTAAGTACAGGGTTCTAATCCTGGAGAAACCCCAGGTGCCTTTTAACCTTTGTGCCGCTCTTTTATCGAGTGCATCTCAGGTGTGTCGCTCTGTTTACCCGACAATCCCTAAGGCTCAGGTTGGCCCAAGGTGACAAATTGTTCGTTCAGAATCGGTGAGACACCGAGCTTCTAACCCCAGCACGATGCTCGCAAAGCATGCGAGCTGCTGCACGACCCGATGTCAAATGACTTGAAAAATTCCCTAAGCGTCTTTTTCAGGTGTGTGGGGCCGGGGTGGCTTCCCCACCTCCGTTAGGCCTCTTCCGGTGGGGCCGGGACACGGGGAAGCGAGCGTGAGCTTCCCTCGCCGAGATTCGTCTTTGTCGAGCTCCCCGTGGCCTGTGTCCCCGGGAAGCTGAGAAATGGCCTCTTGGACTTTCCAAAGCTTGCCCTCTCCCTCCCCCTGCAGCCTTCTGACGATCACACAGCATCCACCTCGTTGCCTTTGAACTTCCAGGCCGTGGCGAGTATGGAGAACTCCACGAGGTACTTTGAACGGATGGAGGCCCATTGGGAGAGTCGGAAGACCAGCTGGGGGCATTTTCTCTGAGGCGGGTCCATGGCTGGTTTCTGTTCTTCAGCCCCACAGTGATGCCGTGCCACTCTGCCCTTGCTGTATGCAGCCTCACAGTGCCCTGGACTTTGAACTTGGCCATGACTATCTTTGGCCAACGTGTGAGAAGACATGACACGAGCAAAGGCTTCCATGTGTGGTCTGGTCCTCCTGGGTACCTGTCTGCCCTGAGATGAATGTACCTTGGGAAACCACTGACCCCAGGACGAGAGACACAAGGAACAGACCAGAAATCAAGGCAAGCCCAAGTGAGCACAACCAGGCTCCAAGCTGCCAGCTCCAGCCGACCTAGAGGCACCTGAGCCAGCAAATGCTTAGAGATGTGTGTCACTGGATTTCAGGGACATTTTTCTACAGCACGATGGTTGGTGTAGCTAAATAACACACACAGGACGGGTCAGTGCACGTGGACGGCAGCACTGGGATGCTTGATAAAACAGCCAATTCATAAATAACAAAATTATAAGGTGTTGCATGGGGGTGACATTGCCTCACATTTCCGGGAAACTGGCTGCAAAAATTTGGCTCCATATACCTCTAAGGGACATTCTTAGTCAGGCACGAGTGGCCCAGGGAGTAGGGGCAGCATGATACCATAATGTCTGACCCTGTGCTTTATGGGGGACATTACAGAAGACACAGAAAAGACCAAAGGCAGTTTGATATAGTTAAAAGAGCCTAGACTTGGGAGTCCGAAAAATGTCATTTTTAAATGACATCCCCCCCTTTTTTTTTTTGCTGCCTCCTAGCAGAGGGTCCAGTCGCAGGCCTGTCGCAGGTAACATCTTTGAGATGCAGCACATGACACAGAATACTAGTAGTCAGTGTTTCCCTACCTTGCGGGATGCAAGTGTCTAGTGCGATGCTGCCCCATTTCAGCAAAGCAGTCGCTCTAATGACCATCATTGTTAATCTAGTGTCTCAAGGAGCTTACAGTCACCTTACAGAGCAACTGCTGTCCCAGAAGCGTAAGTCAGAATGTCACACAGGGTTTGGGAGGGGCTCATTGAACAGGGATGGTGGCTGGAAGGGAGGGATCCACGCAAGAGTTAAGAGGTCAGACAAGGCAAGCGTGGGCAAAAGTGGCCCATCGCAGGACGCTGACGAGGCGTAAGGGTCAGCCCCTCACTGCTAAGCCCCTGGGAAGGCCCTGGCTACTGCATTCTTCCTTAAAGGGGGCCGTGCCATCTAGGCAAGCTCCCGAGACCCACGGGTACACAGGTGGGGAGCCTCCTCCACAAGGCTGAGGCATTCGGACTCGTCCCGTAAGCCCGGGAGAGCTGTCCCGTGGGGTGGAGGTCATAATGTCGGCGCTTCTGGGCCCTCCCCAGCTACGGGGCCTCCAGGGACGTGGCTCAGCCTCTCTGTGTTGGTGAAGTCTCACTGAGCACGCCCCATCAGCAGACCCAGCGAAAACTCTGAACTCGGCGGCTCCCCCGGGGCAAGCCCGCTCAGGCTGGGCCGCCTCTAACAATGCGGGGAATCTCAAGCACGGGGCAGCTCTCCTGCGGGCCGACACCACCTCCGGGGTGGGAGATTAGCCAGGCTTTGTTTACGGATGCCTTCGTGGGACCGCCACGCCCGCCGCGCCCAGGTAGAGCCCCAGAGGAATGAGGGCACATTCCTTCCTTGTCCCCTCTGGATGCCAGGCCCAAGGCTGCCTCCTCCAAGGAGACTGTCTATCTACCCAGGTACCGGGGGCCCTAGCCAGGGGTCGCCCTGACAGGCTGCCAGCCAGCATCCCGGAAAGATGGACTCAGGGCCGGGGTCCTAGGCACAGTGGCAGTGCGAGCAGAGACAGGGTCTTACCGTGCAGAATGAACAAATGAATGAATGAATAAATGGGAATGACCACGGCCGACCCGACTGCTTCTGCGTCTCAACCCTTTCCCATACCTCACTTCTGAAAGTTTTCAAAATAATAATGTTATTAACACAAGTATTAACGAAGGTCATGATACTGCTGAACAGCGGCAATCCACCCCTTAGGTGTGGAACTTGCACTCTCACAGTTGGAGTGGCCGGGAAGAATTCCTCCCCTGTCCCCCCAGCCCGTCACTGTGCACACGTGTACACACGCACACATGTGCACACATGCACACGCATAGGCACACACACACATGCACAGGCACGTACAGTCACACACGCACACATGCACACACGTGTGCACACATACGTGCACAGGCACTCACACGCACGCATGCACACATGCATGCACACATACACACATGCACACGCACGCACACACATGCACAGGCATGCACGCACACACGCACACGCATGCACAGGCATGCACAGACACACACGCACACGCACAGACACGCACATGCACGCACACACGCATACACACGCACACACGCACGCGCACGCACACGCACAGGCACGCACAGGCACACACGCACAGACACACACGCACACGCACGCACGTGCACACCTGCCCAGGGAGACGGCACTACATAGGGCTAAGCGTGTAACCTGCGGGAGCAGATGCTGTGGGCTGGGGTCCGTGTGCTCTCCTTTACTGATGCAATGAACTTGGGCAAGTTCTTGGACCTCTCTAAGCCTCACTTGTCTTATCTGTAAGATGGGACGATGATGGCCACCACTTCTCGGGGGTGTGACAAGGACCCATGACGACAGCAGGAGAAGAGAGGGAAGCGTTATGGCCACCCCCGGAGCAGCCTGGAGAGAGACGGAAACGGGTGTTTTGCCGTCACGCCCCCGGCCTGCTGGCGGGGACCGGCAGAGGCTGTGTGGGCACTCACTCCCACCCTGCTCAGAAGGACTTGGGAGATGGCGCCAACACTGACCCTTTAAAGAGAAACCGGGTTGGGGGTGGCCGAGGACGACTCCCGAAGGCAGTGACTTTTGAAAAGCACCTGTGATGCCAGCTCTCTTTCCACGTGATCCCGCTTCTTAAACCCCCCAATGCCGCAGCCATCGCTGAGCCCTATAAAGACACCGGGGGGAAATCATGGCTGGCGACTCTGATTTCCACGGTGAGGTCCCCGTGCCTCCGTGGGTTTCTGCCCGTCGGTGTCGTCTGTTGATTTGCCTCCTGCAAGCTGGACAGCCAGTGGCTCCCTGGGACAACCTGACCAAACCCCTTTGGTTGTTTAGTCTGCTCGGGAGTCTACAGCAAATGCCATCGACCTGGGTGGCTTACACAACAGACGCTTCGTTCTCATAGGTCTGGAGGCCGGAAGTCCAAGGTCAAGGAGCTGGAAGATACTTGGGCCGCGTGCCCCCATCCCGGATTACCGACAGCAGTCTCTCCACACGTGCGCCCTTCTTAGCGTGAGGACATTAGGCCCACTGTGAGGGTTCCACTCTCATGACCTCATCTAAGCCTAATTAGTATCCTTTCCAAGGCCCCGTCTCCAAGGACTACCATGTTGTGGGGGGGAGAGGGAGGGCACAACTCAGCCCATAGTATTCGGCCCCCGCTCCCCCAAATCACGCTCTTCCTGCATGTGAAATGCACAAGCCCCAAAGTCTGAACTCACTCCAGCATCAAGGCTCACCTCCAAAGACCAGCCTCACGTAAATCAGGGGTGACGAGGCGGAGTGTGTACCCCAAGGCAGCAATCCTCTCTAGTTGTGAACCTGCACAACCAAACAAGATACATATGTGCTTTCCAAAGACCGTGGTGGGGCAAGGACCGACGTCCTCGTTCCAAAAGAGAGAAGGAAAGAGGGAAGGGGAACCAGGTCCCAAGCCGGTCCGCGGTGTCACAAGGCAAAGGCTATGAGATCTTCGGGCTCAAGAAGCATCCTCAGTGCTTTGCCTTCCAGGCCCATGGGGGTGGCAAGGTGGTCCCCAAGGCTGTGCGGGGCACAGGGGCTCCCTGTGGGGCCATGCCCTTGTGGCAGCACTCCGGGGGGGTTGGTGGAGAGACCCCATGCCATGGTTCCCTTTTGGGGACAGTGGTCCTGTGCTCTGAAGCAGAGGTCAAGACAGCCTCGTCTCTCTTCTTCCCCCTAGATTGCTGGCCTGTGGATTCTGGGCCCTGGAGGCGCTCTGAACAGCCTTTGGGCACCTTCTTCCTTTTCCTGGAAGGATAGCCCACACTTGTAGCCAAATGGCTCCATGATCCCATCTTGTAGCATCCAACAAGTCCAACGGTCCCCAATCCATCCCCTCCCACTTCCTCCACCCCCTTTCCCTGGAACTGGCGGTGCCTTTGCTGTCACGGTCCCACCTCTCGTTCCCGACCTCTGCTGAAATGGCTGGTTAAGTGTGCGAGTCGCACGCCAGGCAGGGCTGGAACAGACGCACGAGCCAGACAACGCGAGTGCAGAACCTGCACTCTTAGACACCGCCCCATCTGGGACTAGCCAGGTGACATTTTCCCTCTCCTCGCTGCTTCTTCCCCAACTCATGGGGGTCTTAGACTCCCAGGAAGGGTCCCAGGGCTCCAGGGAACTAGATGGCACCAAATAATTACTCAGCTCTTATTTAGTTAGCACGTAGGGCATTTCAGGCATTGTAGAAGGTGCCTCAGAAATATCACACGCTTCATCCTCACAACAATCTCATGAGGTACCTACTTCTTACGATGTCCATTGGACAGATGGCAAACCCACTTAAAAACACTGAGCCCAAAGTCACCCAGCTAGCAAGTGGGAAAGCTGGGACGCCAGTCCCGGTCTGGGTGACGCCAAAGCCCATGCCTGCCACAGGGAGACATCACTGTCTTGGACATCAGTGCCCTGGGATCAGTGCCAAGCCTCCTCTTGAGTTGCCATGTCACCTAAAGCAGGGGTCCCCAACCCCCTGGGCCATGGACCGGTAGAGGTCCGTGACCTGTTAGGAACTGGAGGTGAGCAGTGGGGGAGCCAGCGAAGCTTCATCTGTATTGACAGCCGCTCCCCATCCCTCAGCGCCACAGTCCCGCCTCCTGTCCATCAGCGGCCTGAGCCCCGCCTCCTGTCCATCAGCGGCCTGAGCCCCGCCTCCTGTCAGATCAGCGGCCTGAGCCCCGCCTCCTGCCCATCAGCAGCCTGAGCCCCGCCTCCTATCCATCAGCGGCCTGAGCCCCGCCTCTGTCAATCAGCGGCCTGAGCTCCGCCTCCTGTCAATCAGCGGCCTGAGCCCTGCCTTCTGTCAATCAGTGGCCTGAGCCCTGCCTCCTGTCAATCAGCGGCCTGAGCCCCGCCTCCTGTCAATCAGCGGCCTGAGCCCTGCCTCTGTCAATCAGCGGTCTGAACCCCGCCCCCTGTCCATCAGCAGCTGCATTAGATTCTCACAGGAGCACGAACCCTACTGTGACCTGCGCAGGTGCATCCGCTATCCCACCCCCACCCCCACCCCCGGGCGCATCAGTGGAAAAATTGGCTTCTCATGACACTGGTCCCTGGTGCCAAAAAGTTAGGGACCGCTGAGCTAAAGAGAAGAGGAAGACGATCCTCCCTGCAGGGCCCTGGGGAAGCTCGAGGTGGAGATGAGCTGCAAAGAGAAACCCCGTGACACTGGGGCATCCCCACTCCACTTCAGGTTGCCTCGGGTGGACAGCCGGCCTGGCGATAGGAATGGGGGCCATTCCTGCCCGGACAGAGGGCCGAAGTCAAAGCAAACTGTCTTGATGCAAGTGCTGACTCTCGGGGTCCCCTTCTGGGCTCGCCCCACACCAGGGAGGAGGAGAAGCAGGGATCTTTGCCTCCAGCTCGGATGTGAGCTGCCTCCTGGAGGACACGGCAACGCCGGGCTGAGCAGGGCTGTGAGACAGGCCCAGCTCACTCGGCCCCTCGGGGGGCCTTGGGGGCCCCCTTTCCTGAAGGCCCTTGTGTTTCTTGGGCCTGCAGTTGTGGCTCTAAATCTGGGGTGTGGAGAGAAGTGTGATGTCAACAGGTCCTTGATGTCCTCTCCCGATTTAAAAACGACCTGGTGGCCGAGCAGTGCAGCTTAGCAGAGGACAATCAGAAGACCCGCGTTCTGCCCTAGTTCTGCTCAGGTGAGCTGTGTGACTTTGGGTACCTTATGACCTTGGCTGAGTGTCATTTCCTCTCTGGCCTTAGAGCGGGGAAGCAGCTGATCAAGTCCACCCAGCATGCTGGTGACACCGTCAGACTTAAGGCTAAGTTCCTCTTCCCTCTTGCATCTAAGTGCCCTGTGATTGATGGCCTCATTACGTCACTGGATTCATTTGCTCATGCGACCATGTTCTGTAAGCTCGCCTGCACGCCAGGGACTGTGCCCGGGGCCAGGAGTGCCATGATGAGCAGAAAGCACCGAGAGGGAGGGGGCTCACTCTCCTTCTAAAGATGGAGAAAGTGAGGCCACAAGGCAGAAGCAGGGGGACGTGTTCAAGGGCACAGACACGCTGCTCCTCCAACAGCTCCAGCCCGGGGCCCAGAGGTCAGTTCTTCGCCATGACTTGGGCGTCCAAGGAGGTCATGGGCCTTGGCCCCATGAACCGGGGCGACCGGCACTTACTGAGCCCCTGGAATGCTGCCCAGTAACTTCTCATCAGCGTGTGCCTGGGTTCCTGGTTCAAGTTCATCTCCCTTAAACTCTAACCTCAGAGCACTGATGATGCTGTCCTGAGAGGCAAGACGGTCTGGAAAGCGGGCGGGATGGAGAAATAAGAAAATTGGGTCCCAGAGGCAAATGGGGTACAGAAAAGGGGGAGTCAAGCCACAGAAGGTGATTCTGAGGTTTCCGGGTTCGGTCGGATCCCACCTGGTCGAGGCCAAGGCCTCATTTGGCTTTAAGTCCACCATGAGGGTGGAGAGGGCATTGACCCTGAGCATTCAAGGTCAAGCTGGACCACAGCTGTGGTCTCAGACGGAGTCCATCTGTGGAGGTCGACCCCCCGGGGACCTTGGCTTCTCCCAAAACCTGTTCATCAGACCCGGCTAGAGGATGGGGTGAATGGCAGGAGGCCAGATGGCAGGGGCTAAAGCCGGGGTGGACGCTTCTGCTGATGGGTTCAGCGCCCCTGGCTGGACTTCTGTCCCCTTCCCCAGCAAATCCCAGTGCTTGTGGCTGGCAGGAGGAAGTGGGGGGCTGTGGGGAATTAGCAATGAGATAAGGAGTTATTCACCTCCAGGTCACTAGTTCAAAGGCAGGTCAACAGTGAGGCAAAGTTCCCAACCCGGGGGACAGGGTTAGGCTTCCTTTGAGTGGCCTGAAGGCAGACACTTGCCCTCTTGAAAGACAACTCAGGCAGGTCAGCCTGGGCCATGGGGCCAGGAGCTCTGTCCCTGGTGACACGCTCCGCAGGCCCAAGAGGTCTCCTTCTCACATCATTGTCCCCAAGACCCTGCTTCTCCGCCTCCAGGCCAGGTCTCACACTCGCATGCAGACCCCAGAGAGGCCGCCACCTGGCCACCTGGTCATAGCTTTGTTTTCAGACCGCGTTGCTTGGACAACATTCAATTTCATTACCGTTGTGCTTATCATGACTGAAATGAGTGTATTTGTTTGTTTACTTGGCTACTGCCTGACCCTTACTACTATGTTCATTAAGCCCTTTGGACACAGAGACCGCATCTATGCCTGGCACCTCCAAGGTGCTTAAGAGTTGTCCCTCCCTCCCTCCCTCCCTCCCTCCCTTCCACATAGCCTCCTGTGCTCACTGAGCACCTGCTCCACGCCGGTCACTAAGACATGGGGTTACAACAGTAAGTAAGGTAGTCTGGTTGTGCTGTTGCATTGTTGTGCGTGCGTCTTGCAGCTATTCTGTCTGTCTTAGATGGTAAGTGATGGTTCATTCAGATGTGGAAGTGGAATGTAGTCATGATTCGGGACTCACATCTAATAAAAACTACAGGTGGGGGCTAGCTTGAGCCTGTTTGCTTTGCCCTGTGAGTAATCTAGCACCACCGGCCACTAGCAGCTACGTGGAGATTTCCGACAGCATCGCGTGCGCACAGCTCTCAAAGTTTGGAGCCATATATGTCCGGGCAAGGGACGACGAGCCTCGTCATTCAAGGAAACTGCTGTAACATCGATGCGTGCTACAAGACTATGTGCTATGATACATGTTGAGGACACTGGGTGAAGTCTTGCTCTAAAAGGTGTGAATGCAGGTAAAGACCCGGAAATGCTTTGTGCGGTGTGACAGAGCGAGCACGCGCGAAGGCAGTGGGCGCGCAGGCGCAGGCTTGCTTAGTTAGCTTTTGGGAAGCGGCGGTGTGTTTTGCAGAGAAGCCGGTATCTGCCGTTTGCTTTGGCCAGCAGCTAGAAGTTGGTGAAACGAAAGAAGACCCTTCAGGAACGGGGTGGGGCACGGCCTAGGGCGGAGCATTTTAGATGTGTAGAAGTTTGCAGAAACGCAAGTAGTCTATGCGGCCGGGATGCAGGGCGTTTGGAAAACCACGTACGAGCCCAACTGTTTTCTGAGGTTCCAACCGAAGAGCTCGATGCTTCATGTCTGGGTGATAGGGAGCAATCAAATCAGTGCTTTTGACTGCGACGTCTTGGGGGGGAGGTCCTCACTTCCTACAATACGGCCAATTAGATGACCTGAAAACTCTCCTAGCTCAAAACGCCTAGAAATGCGGAAGAAAATATAAAAATCATTTTCTACACACAAAGCTGAGCTCACAAGAAAATAAGGAAGATCCCCCCCAGGGGGAAACGAGCAGAAACTGCAACCGAGTGAAAGCAGCAATGAACCGCTATGAGGCAACCGTGGGTGTTGGGGCAAGTATCGGGGTTTTTAGAACTTCACATTTTTAAACTTAGTTAGATTGGGTGTTTTAGGTTCCCAGAAATACTGACTATGAGGCCTTGCGTCCATGCCAACTGCAGAGTTGAAATTAGGGTCTTCAGGTGAAGCTAGAGAAAGATGTATAAGGGAGCGTTCAGCTCACCTACAAAGGGAGGCACCCCGTAAGCTATCTGTTGACCTTGGGTTGTGAGGAGAGGCAAGACGTGACCCCGTAAGCTCATAGCCATGTGCTCACTGTCCTGTGGATCGGAGGGTTGCAGTTACTTTACTTGGGTGGTCCTCAAGTCAATAAAATGATGAGAAGGCATCTGTGGTGGATGATCCTGCATGGGGAAGTGCACACAAAACGGTCCCTGCGGGACCCGAGCTCAAGGCTTGTGAGTGACGTAGTGAATTCTCAGCTCTCAGGTGTTGTCCTCACAGCCCAGCCCTGGCCAAGCCCAGCAGGTAACGCCAGCAGTAGAAGTAGGCCGCCGAGCATTTTCAATCAGAAGGGAGGGCTGTAGGAGAGGGACTATAACTTAGTATGTTTAAAGGCCACTAAAGACACATAAAAGAAAAAAAAGGTGGAAAAAATAAGACACTATGAAAGAAATGAAAAAGAAAACTGAGACAGAGTTGAAAAACAGATAGAACCTAGAAAAACAGAAGCGTTTTCACTGACACGGGGCAGACAGAGCTGAAGTGAGCGTTTAAGAACCGGCCGGCTACACCCCACATGGACCCCACGACGCGGGGTCACAAAGTATCGAAACGAGCTGAAGTGATGTGGGGGGTGGGGGAGGGCAAACACACGAGAGTGAGCAGAGGAAATCACCCAAGAGAAAAACACTGAGAATTTTCCAGAATCTATGAAAGATACGAAACTTCAGGGGCAGGAAATGAGTCCTAAGAAAGAGAAAATGAAATCTGTACCAAGCAGCATCATGAAAAATAAAAAATAAAACTTTTAAAAACCAAAAATAAACAGAAGACCTTACAAGCAACGAGAGGGGAACAGGAATTGTCACCAAGACACACCGAGGGGACGGAGGGCTGACTGCTCGCAGGCGACAAGGGTTACCTGAAGTCCATGAAATCAGACTTTTCAAGTCCTGAGAGAAAACCGCGGTCTGCCTTCATGTTTTTACCTCCTTCAACTGTAATTTAAAAGCAGAAGATAATGAAAATATTGTAAAACAATGACCAAGAGAGTTTACCGTTCGAGAACGTTTAGGGAAAAGATTTTCAGCGTACGTGTTCTAGGAAAGAAGAACTTGAACTCAGAGGGAAAGATTCCAAGGCAAGAAGGAGTGGTCATTGAGCAAGTTGGTGAGCAGCTAGGCCAAGCCAAAACCGGCATGAATTGCTCAAAAACGATAATGATAATAATAAGAACGTGGAGGGGTGTAAAAGTAAGGTGGAACTGCCTGTGAATAAATGCTGGGTGGCAGTAACATCCAAGCAAAGCTAGAACATTCTAAACTCCCGATCCGATTTGGAAATAGGGTGAGAACCTTAACGTTAGACTCTAAGTCCAACGAGCTTGACCAAAGGTTAACAACTAAGAGTAGAACTAGCACATGTGTGTGAACAAGACACATTCATGTCACCGAGGATGCACCTACCTGGCTTCCCAGGGTGACCGACTGGGGGCCTTGAGGGTTCTGAGGGAGGAACAGAAGTCAAAGGTGCTGGTGGCCCCTGGTTCCATCGGCGTGGCATGGAGGTGGGGGAGGAGAGGGATCCAGGACATCTTGTCTAAGGTCACTCGTGCTGGACAGTCACCTTCCTGGTGTGAAGCGGTCAGGAAGAGACATAGATGCAACGTGTCCAGACCAGTTGACATTTTTGTGGGCTGGAGGGGTGGTTGGATTTCAACTTCAAAATCTCAGCCTACTTGGAAGTTGCTTCGCCTGTGAAGAGGAATTTCCATAGCACCCTCCCCAGGAACAACAAAGCCTTGGCAGTGAGAAGTCTCCTCTTGCATCCTGTGAAAGAATTCCAGTGCTAATCCCTCCCCGCAGATCCTAGAACCTTCTGTTGGCCGAGTCCTTCCCACTGTAACCCACGGTGGTGGAAGAGAGAGACGGCTGCATTCACCCTGCGCCCGTCGGTGCGCCCCCTCCTCTCGGGCAGGAAGAATTAGTGATGGGTCGTTTCTTGTATTTTGCTCTCGTTCCCAGGGAGCTCAGGACCAAATCTGCAGCTGGAACGTCAGTTATTCTATTTGTTCTCTGGGTTTTGATTTTTGCTTGTTGGATGTTTTCCTGTTCTCCTTGGGTCTGTTTGTTGGGTGGTTGGTTGATTGTGTTTTCTTTTCTGATTCTATTTTGACTCTTTATCCTCCTTTGAGCTTTGGTTAGAAGGTCATTGCCTTCCATAAATATTTATTATTCCTCACACTCCCTTTTCCTGGGCCTTGTTTTCTTTATCTCCATAGCACGAACCCCATCGAACGTGCCCACACACTGCGGTCACCATCTTGAAATTCCCAATGTGTTGTGAACACAGAGTCCCACGCTGCTATTTCACACTGGGACCTATGGATGCTGTGACAAGTCCTGATGGGACTGCACCTGTGTCCAGACCTGCAGGAAGGTTTTAAAGCTTTGATCTATTCGAGGGAGGAATCACTAAAAAACAGAGAAAGAGAGATGCAAGCCATAATACTTATTTTAACATAAAAGATACACAAGTGCACACACACCCCCCTACACGAAGCTTTTGATGCGGGGCCAGTGCCTTTTCTCATTGTCTTTCTTGCATGAACCACACCCCGAATGTACCATCTACGATTTCCTGTTTTCGTGTCTTTAAAGTGGAGGGAGAGGTTGAAGATGCCCTTGAAAAGCAATGTGACTGCAGAAGTCTTCCCTGTCTTCTAGTCCCTTCCCCTCCCTTCTGGAAGGGTCCGCGCCCTTGTACGTGAGCAGGAAGTTCTGTGCCTCACCTTTACCAAGTGATCTAATGATCCAATTTAGTTTTCCTATACTGAGTACCGTTCACACTCACACTGCACAGCTTCCGTGGTGGTGAATTCAATGGTGCCCATTGCGAGAGCAGGTACAGCTCGAAAAAATGAGTTCGGCAACACGACACGTGACTCCCGGTGAGCAAACACGAAACGTGAGAGAAGTAGAAGATGCCGTCATATTAAAGCGTGGCCCGCCCGCTGCCCGCCTCTGGGGCACCCCAGGCCACAATCAGGGTGCCTCTCGGAGAGGTGGAAAATGTTGGTGAACCGGGAAGTCGGTCCCGTGGAGGTCGGCTCAGAATTTCTACTGTCCGTGTTGCGATGGGAGCTTAGAACAGGGAGATCCCACTCGGTCAGGGACACCACAGAAGGCTCCCCTGAGGCAGTTATGACTGAGATGAACTTGGAAAAATGTAAATAAATGAAGGGTAGGGGCGGCCTGGGCGAAGGGAGAGGATTCCAGGTGCAGACACCGCGCCTTCGGAGACCTGAAAGAAGGTGGAGCTCGCAGAATGGGGACAGTCACAGCACATGACAACCTGGACAGGTCAGGAGGGGAGAACCTGACAGATGGTGTGGACGATCGTGGCTTTGGCCCACAGTCCATGGAGCTCGCCAGATTACTCATCTGCCTGCCCGCAGCAGATGACCTTGCGACAGGGGGCCGTGGAGAGTCTGCCCTCCAGGGAAGCTTTGGAAATGCCACGTTTTTGGTGTCACAGCTGGGGCAGTGGCTCCTCACAGGTAGAGGATGTGACACCCAACTGACCACCCTAGATTGCGTAGCACAGCCCCTCCCCCACTTACACACACACCGAAGAATCCCCCAGTCCCACGGCCAAGCCGAGGCTGGGAAACCCCGCCCCCAATTGACCCCGCGGTTTCCTGGACTTCCACGCCCCGCCCCCCAACACCCGGTGTCCCGAGGCCTTGAATGCTGTTGTACGGCCTTCCACTGCGCCTGACCCCGCCAACAGCGGTCAGGACCCCGCCAACAGCGGGCGGAGCATGGGTGGCTCGCCCAGCAGCGCGCAGTCCTGCCTCCCACCATGGAGCCTCATTCGTTCTCTCTGGGGCACCGCGTCACGGGGAGGGGGCTCTGGCGCTGGCCCTGCTGTTACAGGGGAGACAGCTGGCCCCAGAGAGGGTACGGCCCGGGTCCCAGACCGCCCAGCTCAGGAGCGGCTGGTGAGTCAGGCGCGCGTGCTGCGAGGAGCCCCCACAGGCCCTCTCTCCGCTGGGACGTGGGGGTGCCCAGACGCTCTGAGGTGAGCGAGCGTCAGCATCTGCCCGAGCTGGGGAAACCGAGGCACGGCTGGGGCGGTAACTGGCTCATGGCAGACAGCAGGGTGGGCCCCAGCGCAGGCCTCCCAGGGAGCGTGCAGGGGCCTGGACGGCGACAATCGTCTCTCTCCAAAGCCCTCGCCGCGGCACTCAGACGCTGGGCACACCAGCTCCGAGCACGGCTGTTTGCGCGGCCGCCTCTCTCTTCTCTGGGGCAGCAACTGGCCCTTTCTGATTCAGAATGAGGTCTGGCAAGTAAGAGCTTGTTTTCCCTCCTGCCCTGCTCCCCCCACTCCCTCCCCACCCTTCAGTGGGAAGAAAAAGCTTTGGGGGGCGGGGGAGGCGCCCACAGGACCCATGCTAAGCGGCCCCATTTGCATAAGCTGGACACGGGGCTGATCTAACCTGGGACCGAACTCCTCGGACTCGGCCGCGTGCCAGGCGCGTTTTCCTGGGGGCTGGCATGGCCCCCAAGGGCTGCATTCTGCGCTAATTAATGACCTTCAGGGAGAAGACCACCAATGGCCAGGCCAGCGCACTTTGTTAACGGGGACAGGGGGCCTGGTTGGACAAGGCCCGGGCTTTTTTCTTGAGGGTGGCAGGCCAGGAGGCCAGAGGGGTGCCCTGGAGGGAGAGAGGTGTGCGGTCCACGTGCCCGAAAGACAGACTGTAGGTGGTCGTAACTGGAGGGCGTGTGCACTCTCCAGAACGTGGTTGGGGAGCCCCCGAGATGACCCCGGAGCCAGGAAGCAAGGCCTGGGCGCAAAGGGCCCTGGGGCAAGGATCCTGGCGACCCTGAGAGGTGCAGGTGGAGCCCATGTCTGCAAGCCTCAGGGTCCCCTGACCCCAGGCATCCCCCCAGGGGGAGGAGCCTGTCGGCCACGCCCACCGCGCAGACCCTCCATCTTCTGGTGCAAACATGACAGATGTGGCTCCAAGCCCCCAGGATTCCACCAGTTTCATTCTTCTTTACTACTGGGGGGTGGGCACAGTGCGGGGACTTCGTTAAAGGACATTTGGGGTGGGAAGGAGAACCACCCAGGCCTCTGCTCATTTGCGTCCCGCAGTGCCTGTCAGTCTGGGATCCACCCGTCTTTTCCTTCCTCATCTGGGTACAGAAGGCCATCAACGCGACACACTAGGACCCTAAGAGGTCATTTCACTGACCCTCCTGGGTCCCAGATTACTCTTTAGAAACTAACTCTAGCTGGGTGATGACACGGTTTTTAAAGAATGAGAACCACCCCCCCCCGCACCTGGGGTCTGTCTTGCCCACTCACACGTGGGATGGGGAGGGAAGGGGTCTCTCTGTGGGGAGGATGTGGGCGGTGGGCTCCCATCCCACCCGCCCAGCAATGCCACCCCTATAGAAGCGTCCCTCCTCCAGCCTAACACCCCAGCACCCCCACTCCAGGGTCTCTGCCGTGGACCTAGCTCCATTCTCAGATGTCCAGCCTCTTGAACTGTGAGAGGTGAAAGGGGCCAAGTGTCCTTTTCCTCACAAGGAACCTGGAGTCAAAAGATGGGGTACCTCTGCTCACCCCTCACCCCTACAGGCCCCCCACCACCCTATCCCACCAGCCCATGCTTCATTAAGGGAGCACAATGTGTCCCCGTGGTCGCCTGCCAGCCGGGATGTCCTGTGTGACAGCAGATGCAAAGAGAATGAGCGGGCGGCTGAAAGGCCTGGGACAAAGAGAGCACATTGTCCAGCGCTGTGAAAGAGCTGCCTGAGAGGGGACATATGCATCTGAAAAAAATACCCCAGTGGGTCCCCCCCCACCCCCGCTGGCCTCAGCCCTCCCTCGCCCAAACCTTCAGCTGATGTCGCATCGCACAATGGTGTCCCCAAGCCAGGCAGGACCAGGCTACAGCAGGCACAGGGGCTGGGGGGCACGGGTGTGGAGGGGAGGGTCTCGGACGCAGAGGTTCGCTCTGGAGAATTCTCCACCCTTGTTCCCTGCGGGCCGTGGAACCATAGAAGACTAGCGATCACCTGGCCCAACCCCCTCAAGTTACCGATGACAAAGACTGAGGCTCGGGACACGTGACGCTCCACAGCGGACAGTCGCGGCAGAGGGGACCTCGGCCTCCCACCCGCGCTCTGGCAGGCCCTGGGTGCTCCAGCCTCCAACCAGAGCGGGGGGCTGGGGTTCCCGAAGGGCTTAGATCTTCCCGCGGAAGCTCCGCTCCGCTGCCGCCAGGGTACGGGGCCAGAACTCCGCTGGGGAAGGGATCGTGCCATCCCCGCAGGAACCCCAGGGCCGGGTTGCACTCCCCAGAACACGGGGGTGTGGAGCCTCGCTTGCAAACACGGAGCCGTGCTGCCAGACGACCCGCGGTTCCACGAAAGGAAAAGTACGTGGGCTTCCAAGGCCAATGCTAAAGACCCCGAGTGTCCTCGGTCCTGTTTTGTGACCTCGGGCATCCAGGACCCCTCCAGAAGCCTGAACTGGAACCTTGGAAAACTCAGGGCTAATGCCAATGGCAAGGTCAGGACAGTTCTCCATGGCAACGCTGAGCCTCACCCGCCCTGCCCTCCCGGTGGGCCACTTGAAGATCAAATGCCGAGCCGTGAGTGACAGCTCTCTGCAGAGGACAGAGCCCTGGACCCATGAGGCACCCTTTCCAACGCTGGACAGCTTGCGGGGAGCTGCCCCGGCCCAGGGCCATGCTCCTTGGTCGGGGACTTTCTAACCGCGATGGCGGCTGTGGTTACCCACTTTCGGAGGAGGGGACAAGGGCTGACGGGAGCCAAGGCTCTTCTGAAAATCGGTTGTAAGCTTGATAAGGCCTCCCTGACAGCGTGCCGGCCAGAGCGGGCTCTCCGGGCCCAGCAGGCGGCCGCGGGGGCACGCGCCCTGTGGCCTGTCGCCGTGAGGGTCCTGACGTGAGAAAGTCCCCCCTCCACCTGGGGCCACTTCCTCTTTCCTCCGCAGCCCCTCCCGAGGTGGACTTAAGTGGACCCCACAGATTCAGACTGCATCCCCCCGAGAAATGAGCTCAGCGGCTGGACGCTAGCAGATGTGGGGAAGTCTGTGTGGTCCCTCACAACAGCTGTTCAGAATTCTTTCCCCTGGAAGTTTCCATTCTGTGTACGGGGGAGGTGGGCCGGGGGGTGGGGGGAGGGCCGCCGGCAGGCAGGGAAGGAATGCGGGCCCTCCACCCTGTTCTGGAACTGCTTCCTTTCTTTGAGAGCTCAGTGTTTCAGAGACGCTGTGCAGGCTGGAAGATGTCATAAATGCATTTGTTTTGTTCCAGATGTGTGACACCAGGATCTCCGGCTCAGATTATACACACTGTGTTGCCATGCCAACACGCGCACGCACACACGCGCGCACACGCATGTGCACACGCACACTCGAGCAGTCCAAACTGCGTTCGTCGCTGGGGCAGAAATGAGGGGCCTAAGAAATAATTTTTTCCCTGAAAAGGGTTCCCCATTGTGAAGTTGGTGACATATTCCCGAATCAGTTAGAGGCCTGGCAAAGGTCACCCCACCCAGAACCCAGAAGAAGTTCCCTTTGGACTTGAGTTGGCTGGAAAGGGGGGTACAGCTTGGGCAGAAAGGCTGGGGCCACGCACCCTGAACAGGGCGAGAGGGTGCACCGGGGGTGGGGGTGGGGGTGGGGGAGCAGCTCGTCTCACCCCCATGCACCCGGAAGTCTCTACTGAGAGAGCCCTGGAGCTGAGAAGGCCGACAGAGAGCCACCCGGTCTGTCCCCTGTCCTCACACAACCACCATCGAGTCAGCCTCTCCCGTCGGGAAAAAATAAGTCCCCGCCTCTCCGGTAAGTTCTTGCGGAGTTGGACGGCTGTCACGGCAGACACACCTTCTCTCCCCTCTGCTCCTCAGGCCCTGGGCAGCCCGGCGTTCACAACCTGAAAACACGTCCTCCACGCGTGCAGCCGGTGGCCCCGGGGCTGTGCGTGGGCTGAGAGGGCCTCGTCGAACACCGGGAGTGCCCAGCTCCGGGCCCCAGGCGAGGAGGCGTCAGGGAGGGTGTTCTTCCCTTCCAGCTGGGGCAGTGAGGTACGCAACGGAAGCCTGGGGTCAGAAAGTCTGTCACACGCTCCGGGCAGAACGATTCACAGGAAACGGACTAGCCCTGCTCCGGGGACCGCAGCGAAGGATGTGCCCTGGGGGGAGGTGACTGTCGTGCTGGGCCCTGACAGGTAAATACGAGCTCGCCAGGCACACAAGGGAGGAACCTGCATTCCAGGCCCCCTATCAGAAGGTGCACATGCCTAGGGGACCCAGGTACCTCCTCCGGGATCTGACTCTCAAAGTCCATTAGCATGTGCTAACAAGATAATAATCAATGAAAGAACATGCACATTGCCAGGCACGGCACAGAACGTCCAGGGCGAGTGACAATCTTACAGGTACCGGGGCCCGGAGGAGGGTCCTTAATTATCCATTGGATGGCACTCTGGACAGTGTCTGGGACCGGCGGGGCGTGTGCAAGTTCCCAGCAGCACGTCCAGCACGTAGAGGGCACTGGGCCTTGAGCTCCCTCAGACCACCCTGAGGAAAGGGGTTCCTGGGGGAGGCTCCGAAAGCTTCTCGCAAACTCCACGAAAGCTGGAATAGTAACAAGTGGAGCGAGTGGGGGGCGGGGATGTAATAAAAAGGCCTGTGTGTCCCTGTGTGGGCCTGGGCCTGTGACATCATCTCAGTCCATGTTCCCTCCCTCCTGGGGACACAGCAACACAAGACAACAGCAACAGCCGTAGCCATAGCGATGCTGGGAGCGTCCCTCGAACCAGGCGATGCTCTAAGCGCTTCGTATTTACTAAAGCACTTAATCCTTGAGGCTGTGAGGTGCCTTTTTTATAAAACAACGAACAGAGCCGTAGAGTCAAGCGGTTGGCCCAGGGCCACACAGCTAACGATGACGAGCAGAGCTGGGGCTGGGCTCGGCGGAGCCGTCCCCGAGCCTGGGATTTCACTCCGGACCCTCTGGGTCATCTTCCAAGGGTAAGTGTCCAGCCACAATGCTGCCCTGCCCCGTCCTGTTTAAAACTGGACGTCTGGTCAGCTGGTCTACACTGCGTGATGGTTTGAACGGGGTTCTGGGCATTTCCATCTTCCATAGAGCCTTTTTCTCTTATTGGGAGCATCGTAAGCCCCTGTAATCCTCCAAAACCCTAAAAGAAAGATGTTTTATTATGTAGACAGGACACTGCGGCCCAGGGACTAACGGCCCAGGGACTAACGGGCCGCACCACTCATTGGACCCTGGAAGTGATGAGGTCACGACAGTTCAGAAACTCCTATTTTGTGACCTGGGCTACAACCTCACGGCTCATGTCCACAGCCGAGGCCCAAGCTAGAAAGGAGGGCAGCCACGGGGCACCGCAAGCCTCCATTTCCTGTCGCCACACAGGACAGACTTCCACCATCCACCAGGGTGTCCTTCCGCCCTGAGGTCGGAGGCCGACGTCCTTCCGCCCTGAGTTTGCATCGGGGATCCTTCCATCCGGGGATCCTTCCATCCGGGGATCCTTCTGCCCGAAAGTTGGGTGCGGACACCCTTCCAGCCTCAGTTAGCATCCGGGCGTCCTCCCGCCCAGGGTCAGATGTGGGTATCCTTCCGCCCTGAGGCCGCATCCGGGAATCCCAGCCGGGGATCCTTCCGCCCGTAGGTTGGCTGCGGGCACCGTTCCGCAACGAGTCAGAAGAGGACACCCTTCCGCCCTGACTCCGCATCCGGGAATCCTTCCGTCCCGGGACCCTTCCATCCGGGGAATCCTTCTGCCTGGAGGTCGGATGAGGTCACCTTTCCACCCTGAGTCCGCGTCCGGGGTCCTTCCATCCGGGGATCCTTCTGCCTGGAGGTTGGATGAGGTCACCCTTCCACCCTGAGTCCGCGTCCGGGGTCCTTCCATCCGGGGATCCTTCTGCCTGGAGGTCGGATGAGGTCACCCTTCCGCCCTGAGTTCGGATGCCGCCTCGGAAAACATCTCAGTTTGGTGCCCGTGGACCTTTGAGTCTGAGTAGCTCTGCACCATGACATGAAACTCTGATGTCTCTGGTCCAGCATTGGCTCTTTGGAGGCCTTCTTGGGATCTTGGGTTCCTGGATCCAATAACCAGTGTTTTCTCCAGGGAGAGCCGATCCGTTCTCCCTGCAAGGCTGCTCGGGCGAACTAGTGGTGTTTTTTTCTCTCTTTTACGGGACCGGGACCGGGGGAGTAACAATCCGAGCAGTGGCCTTACAGTGGGTTACGTAAACACACTTTTATTGCGTGCCAGACCCTGGGAATCGTAAGCTCTAACTACCCCCCAAACTGGTGCTTCGGAAGGCCCCGCAGCGGGAGGTGGAGAGCGCACGTCCTGCCCCGCTGGCCCCGAGGCCGCGCAGGTCAGGTTGGGGACAGGGTCATCTCCGCGAGCTGCCACAACTCCGTCTCCTCAACACTGTCACCGAGGTGCATCCGAGGAGCACGGAGGGAAAGGAGGCCAGTCCCTCCCTCCTTGGGAGTCGGGTAAGTCCTGAACGATGCCGATGAGCTCCTTCAGCAAAGCAGGAGAGAAGGGGCGTCCTGGGCAGAGGCGCCTAAGTGTGGGAAGCTGTAAGTGCCTGGGGGACAGGCCGTTACGGGGGGCGGGGGCCCCAAGAAACCGGAATTTACTTATAAAAAACTGTGTATTTATTCTCACACATGTGAACTTCAGTCACCTTCCAAGCACTCTCCATTGGATGCGACACGCCTACCGAGACGCTTTTTCCGGACTCAACGCAGCTTTTGAACCCATCCAGTGCTTCTGCCGTGTCTGTGTCACCTCTTCCACATCGGGAAAACGTGTCCCTTTGGCTGTTTTTGGTCCCAAACTGCTGAGCACTCAGCGCGGGGTGGGCAGGTGTGCTGTCAGGCTGCACGGTGTGTGTCAGTCACCATCATGCAATGGGCAAACGTGGTGACAGAGTCTTCAAAACAGTCACTGACGCCGCACGCAGCCTCTCACCACCACGCCTGCCGGTCCCCGTATGCAGACGGGTTCTAGAACCCTCTCCCAGTGGGGGAAGCCTGTGCTACACGGGGCCCGCCCTCCAGAAGATCACTCTGGTTTTTGCAGGTCCCCCTTGCATGTGTCCTGGGAGGACAGCAAGTGTGGGGCCTGGGTGCCTGCAGACCCCTCCCAGGAATCCTCTTGTCTGCCACTCAGGGCCATGGGAGGAGCGGTCTCCAGAGACAAGCATGTCCAAAGCAGGGAAGAGACAGAGAGATTTGCTTTCTTTCTTTTTTTTTTTTTTTTCGTAAGGCAGAAGCCCCAAGCCTCCGTCCCACAGTATCTCGGTGTGTGGGAGAGAGTGCCACCACCCCTGGCCTGTTGGCCCGGCCGGGGAAGGCCAGCTCTGTGGGGTGTGGTGGGAGCGGGCTATTCCCAAGGGTCTCAAGGTGAATGTAAAGACCATCCCGAGGATCAGAAGACAGAGGGGAGAGGGGCTTTCAAGGGACCCCTTCTTTCTCAAGAAAATGCCCCCCGGAGAATTAACGCCGTCCCTGAGCCACGCGAGTCCCCAGGCACCAGGCCCCAGAGCGTGCGCTGCGTCTCTGGCTCGGCTGGTCCTTTCTCCTACAACCGTGAGGACAAGTGTAGCAAAAACAGGTCACCTCAAGACGCAGTGCAAACGCCAGCTGACCATTAGGGCCAGCACTATCGCTCCCGAACCAGATGTGGGGTACGTGTCCCTGCTCCAAAAGCTTCCATCACTGTCCTCGCCTGGGGGTACAATCCCAAGTCCTCACGGCTTTTCCAGGTCCGTCACTAACTCCCTCCAGCTTCCCCCAGTTCACCCGCCACGCGGCTGGCCTGCTGTCGCGCTCCTCAGGCTGCTCGCTGTTCCCTGAGACCCCTCCCACGCCCTGTGCCGTGCCCGCACCTGGTAGAGTCCCCCACCTTCTCGTCTGTTGAAAACGCATCGCCCCTTCTCGTGGCAGAACGTGAGTCATGGTCCCTTCTCTAGTTCCCCCCCACCCCCGTGACGGGACCGCGTTGTTTGCATCTTATTATCGGGTAGTTTTCGACTGCAGTTGGCAGACAAGGTCACGTCACTGTCAGGAGTATGGCCTGGTGGTTAGACGTTCCTATAACCGACGAGGCAGTCCCGGCTGACGCCGTGCACAGGCCCGAGAACGTGACCAACGGCGCTCCCTGTGCCGTCCTGCACGGCCCCGTGACTGTTTCCGAAAGTGGCGGTTGGGCTTCATCATGACCCCTTGACCGCGTTCACCCAGCCCCTGCCCATCTGCAAGCGCCCCTTTGTTCTCTGTAGCTAGGAATTTGTTTCTGTTTTGTTGCTAAGATAAAATTCAATTTGTGAGATGAAATTCTGGGCAGTTGGGTATTTGTCATTGGCTTTCGGACTCCTTCAGGGCAGGAAGCAGTGTCCCACGGTGTAAGTGTCCCACAGTCAGGTGTCCTGTGCTTGCTGGACAGAGGGAGGCAGGGAGGGGGGAAGTCATGTGCTTTTTTGAAGATTACTCTGTTAATGAGGCTGTTTCTTCTGGAAGGCAGACCTTACAGATACCGCCGCCTGGTGTAGATATAACAAATTCTGCCTGCAAGAGAGAGCCCCAAGCTTTCACGGAAATGTCTGTGCATGACGTGGCATTCCGTATCCGAACACACGAGCAATGTCACGCTGAATAAAACATGTTCTTCTTTCTTTCCATCACGATTTCTCAAGCGCCTACCTTGTGTCACACACTACAGTGAAAAGGGACTCAAACATGGGAGCAGATGTGGGCTCCGTCCTCGAGAAACCCCAAGTCTGTAAGACAAGAGAAGACACAACATCAAACGCAAGGTCAAGATCCTTCCGTGGGGCGAGCGATGGCCAAGGGGAGGGTGCGCCCCAGCGTTGTGGGGGGGTGAGCGCAGTGTGTTTCTGCCTGGCAGGTCCTGGGGAGGGGGGACTGTGAATCTGTTTGTTTACTGCCAAAGAGTGCTAGCCTTGGAGACGAGAGAGTGCCTCCAAGTCAGCCCATGATAAAGTGTCTCTAAACTGGGTCAGGGACCGCAGCAAAGCACAGACGATACCGTAAATAAGGGACTTAGGAGCAAGGACGTGTCAGCTCAAGCATTTAGAGGCTGTCTGCCAGGGAGAGGAGCCCAGGAATGTCAAGTGATTCGATGAGAGGTTTTGGAAGGCTTCCCAACCAATCGATGGATCGATGGTTTAGTACCGCATTCACCTTGCCTCTGCCGCACGTGACGACCCCTCCCAAACGGACTTCCCCACCTCCAGTCTCCAGTCTCTCTCCGGCCTTATCCAACCTCTGCACCGCAGCAGTGCACGTTACGCCTTCCTGGGATAAAGCGCCGGTCACGTTACCCCCTTCTTACAAACACCCAGGAGTTCCAAAGGAAAAGAATAAAAGTCAAATTTGGATGGGCATCCAAAATCCTTTCCATTTCAGCAAGTCCTGATTGTGAGATCTGCTTCAGTGGGTGACTTATCCCCGTGTGGCTCACGTCTTCCACCAAGGAGCTGTATTCTGGGGCAGGAGCCCTTCCCGACACAGCCTTGTAGCCCTCGGTTCAGAAGCTAGTACAGGGACGGTGTTCTAGAAACCATGGAAAGGTAACACGTATCTTCAGAGCCCAGGCTGCCCACCCAGTGCAGTGCTGAGCATGTGGGGAAGAGGGTGGAGTGAACACAGGAATACGTGCTGGTTTGCAGGGCACAGTTCCTGCGAGCGAGGGACGAGGCCCTTACAGGTCTGTACGGCCTCAGTGGGGCCGAATGCTTCCTTCGTGGTGCTGTGTTATTCTCTACATGTCCAGGGGTCAGTGGCCAGCAAGCCAGAGGAGGAGGAAGATGGTGACAGCAGTAACAGCAAACCTCTCACTACTGACCCCCAAAACCCAGAATTAATCTCTCTTTGATGTGAGAGGGATTGTGCACTCGGAATTTGTTCCTCTGGCTCCAGTGGTCAACCAAAGAGTTTATCTGGAAGTTTCGAGAAGGCTGTGTCACGATTTGCAGGAAAAACGTCCCGAGGGGTGGCACACAGGTGACTGGTTCTTCCACTGCGACAGCGCACCTGCCCGCCCCGTGTGGAGTGCTCAGCAGTTTGGGACCAAAAGCGGCCTGACCCCCGTGTCCCACCTGCCCTGGTCATCCAATCTCGTCCCAAGTGGCTTTTTGTTTTGTTTCCCTGGATGAACAAAGTCCTCAAAGAGACACGTTTTGCCAATGGGGAGGAGGTGACACAAAACACGGCAGAAGCGCTGACAGGCATCAAAACCGACGCGCTCACAGGCTGTCCTGAGCGGGGACGCATCCAGCGGGGAGTGCTTGGAAGGTGGCTGAAGTTTAAGCTGTGAGAACAAACACACCGTGTTTTATAAATAAACTCCAGGGTTGTTTGGGGTCCCCCCCCCCCGGTATGACAATAGCTAACATTTACTGAAATACCCCTGGGTGTCACACACTATTCTCAGCATTTTATATATTAATGTATTTAGTCGTCACGACGACCCTATGACAGCGACCAGGGAGAGGAGGCAGCTAGGACGTGGGCTCGGAAGCGCTTGCGATGTGCTGGAACACCCAGTGAGATGATGCTGTTGCCTGGAGTGGGGAGCGGGGATGAGGCGCAGGGAAGTTAGGCGCCTACTGCTTTGAGGTGACACAGTCAGGTCTCGTCACGCCTGTGCACCGGGGTGGGTCGAGGAGGGACATCTGGGGCCCTGGCACCTTGGTGTGGCCTGCGAAGTGCAGAATGGGACTTTAGAGCAGGGGTCCCCAACCCCGGGCCACGAACCAGCACCGGTCGGCAGCCTGTTAGGACCCTGGCCACCCAGCAGGAGGTGAGCGGCGGGCCAGGGAGCGAAGCTTCCCTGGTATTGACAGCCGCTCCCCATCGCTCACGTCACCGCCTGAGCTCCGCCTCCTGTCCATCAGTGGCCCGAGCCCCGCCTCCTGTCCATCAGTGCCCTGAGCCCCGCCTCCTGTCCATCAGCGCCTGAGCCCCGCCTCCTGTCCATCAGTGCCCCGAGCCCCGCCTCCTGTCCATCAGCGCCTGAGCCCCGCCTCCTGTCCATCAGCAGCCCAAGGCCCGCCTCCTGTCCATCAGCGTCCCGAGCCCCGCCTCCTGTCCATCAGCGGCCCGAGCTCCGCCTCCTGTCCATCAGCGGCCCGAGCCCCGCCTCCTGTCCATCAGTGCCCCGAGCCCCGCCTCCTGTCCATCAGCGGCCCGAGCCCCGCCTCCTGTCAGATCCGCATTGGGTTCTCCTAGGAGCGATAACCCTGACCAAGCCAGGCGGTTCGTTGCGTCCTCAGCAGCGGCCTTCCTGCCGGATACCTGCCGGATACCTGCTGGTCTTCGCCGCCTTTGCAGTAGCTCTCGGGCTCTGGGGCGTCGCTGTCTCAGTGCAGGGCGAGCTCCAGCTTTATCCATTCTGCTCGGACGCTGCCACCACCCTCCTGTCCCCGTGGCAACCCCAGATGCCGCTCCGTGGGGTACCAGTATCTCATCCCCCATCTCCACCCTTGCCCCTGGTGTGGATGGGCTCTCCTATAGCTGAGGATATCCGAGGTCTCTAATTTACCCTAGAACGTTCTTCTCCTCTGTGCCTTAAGGCACGGGACAACCGAGTCCTGTACAGCTTTTTTGCAGGCGGATTTTTAAAACAGGGTCCCCCAGAGTTACGGCTCAGTGCGATCCTGCTCAGCTAATGCTTTGGGGGCACTGGCCCCGGCTAAGCTGGGTGCCATCTCCGACTTACTGTGCGCCCTTGGGCCCGGCCCCTTGCCCTCTCTGTGTCTCAGCCCCCCCCCCCCC
>PVJL010014878.1:0-26372 GCA_004026885.1 Lyroderma lyra
GCCAGATTAAATTATGGGGAACGTCCTAACACTTTGAAACCTGCATATTCTATTTCTGTGGTCTATAAACTGACTCACAATAACTTGATTAGAGAAAAGTCTTGAGTAATTGGATGAAGTCAGGCTCGGAAGATTTGCCCAATAATCAATGAAATCGAGTGCTCCGAGCTCTGCTGCTTCCACACTGCTTTTCTATCCACCCAAATGGCCTTTGCGAAGCTGAAGCTTCAGAGAACGAATATCAAATCCTCAAAACTGAGCTAATTTCATAAGCTTTTTGAAAGTAGATTGGATTTAACAGGGCTGTGCTTTTGGAAATGAATGGCTGATATAAATCAGAGGTAGTGGAAAGGTAACGTTTATCTGATTTGATTTAGCAGCAATCTGGTCCAGATGGCAACGCGGAATTTAAAGATATTGAAATATACGGTTGCAGCTGGAGACTGTATAAACCTAAATATAAATAATTCAGATGTGTTTATGCATTTAACAATGTCAGTTTTAAATATAGATAAGAGCCAAGACTTTAGGCTAGCATTTGAAAACGGGAAGATGACTAAATGCAGGCACTCTTATGTATGTGACCATATTTCAGTGCCTAATTTAGCTCCCATCTGAACGTGCAGGTAGAGCGCATCAGATGTACTGTCTGGCCTGAGAGAGCGAAACACAAATTAGTACAAGGTGAAATCTGTTATATCGGAAGCAAGAGGTCTGATGAGAAACAAAAGCAAGTAGGAAGAACACCTGATTGAACATGACACAGAAATAAACCACCTTTCTACCCATTCCAGGATCAGAGACCTAGCCTTTCGATAAGGACAAAGGAAAAAAAGAAAGAAATATGGCACCACGTCAGCTTGAGCCAGCAGAGTTGACACTCACCTGCAAGCCGGCAGGAAAGGAAAACCCCATGGTGGCAGAAGGTTGAGAAGCATTTCCAGTCTGTGTCCCACTGCTCATCTACCTGTCACAAAGAAGCCTGAATTCAAAAACTTGAATTCGAATTCTGCATGTCACTCAAGAGCTCTATGGCCATGGGCCCAGTACATAAAGTAGATAATAACCCACATCTCCCAGGGAGCTATGAAGACTTATTAAATTGAGGAGTATGAAACCCTGACCCCACGATACTTGTTAGTTTTCTTTCTTGTGTTGGTCATTCCCTCTCTCTCCCCTCTCTTTCATTTTCTTCTTTTCAATATATTGCTCCACTGGGGGCCATGGCTGGATGAAGACTTTGCATGAATGTAGGCTTTCCTGAGATTCAGAGAGATGGCAATTTTCACCACTGGCACCCACACCAAATGCTCTCCACTCTCCAATCAATCCTACCTCATTACACTTCTTCACGGACAACTCTTTACATGTGACTTTGGACTCTGCCTCTCCATTCCTTGCCTTTAACTAGGGCCTCCTAAGAGGGCCCTCAAAGTGATGGCTCCGTAGTTGGTAAGATCTAAAACTAAAGTTGGAGATAGAAGAAAGTAATGATTACAGAAAATACTTTAAATGAAAAATTAACTACATTTTGATAAGATGTCTATGGAAAGGTAAGGGTAATGAGAAGCAATAAAACCTTGATAACATTAGGTTTCACAGTTGGGTCTGATTAAAACCATACCTAGAATCAAAGACCTTACTTGAATATGAAAAATCTTCTTGGGAGACTGACTTGTCAAAGTTCACAGAGCTAATTATAGTTTGGCTCAGAGAAAATATTCCCAGGTTCCCAATATAGACCCTGCTCATTCCATCTCCACAAAAAAATTGGGTGAAGGAGCCCACTGAAGTCATAGAGAAAACAAGATTGATCTAGAATATTTTCATAATGAGAACCAAGCCTATGGGAGGACTCTAGAACCTTGGCATTCTTTCTAAAATAGATCAATGTAATCATTTTTCCCGCAGTCTATTTTAGGAGAGAAGCAGGGAAAAAACAAAACAAAACAAAACAAAAAACTTTTTATGGAGGGATGGGGTAGTAGAGAGGATGAGACAAGAGGTGTTTTCAGGCTGACACACCTGACATTGTCTCCACTGCTTGAAATCATTATGAAGTTTTTGGTTTCCTTCAGGGATAGGTGGTTTGAATATTCTAGAAAGATTCTTATAATGTCAGTCCCCTTATCACCTGCCCCCCACCAATGCTTCCCACCCATGGCTTGTTCCTGGAGTACAGCCCAATCCCACCAGCCAGCAGGAGGACACAATTCTCCTTTTAACACCACACACCATAAGGTGGTGCCAACAAGTCAGACCTTTACAACAGCCGTGTCTCACAGCGCATTCCAAAGGCTCTCAGCATCTGCTCTGCACTTCTGTCATGGTCCTTGGAGCTGCATTCTGTGCTAACTATCCATTTATTTGCTAGTCTGTCCTACTCTCCTGTGAATGGGAAGGGGAGCAAGGAGTCTTATCTGTCCATCTTGGTATTCCCAGCCCCAATACAGAAGCTGAAACAAGAGGGTCACACTCTACATGTCAGCTGACCAACATTGTGATAAACCATTAACATCTGCATAACAATCTAGTCACTCATTCATGCATTTGTTCCTTCATTCATGCAATATGCATCCTCAGACTGTTCCAGTGCTGGGATTACTACAGGGATCATGATATGTCCCCACCCTTCAGGAGCTAATATAATCTTGTCATTGAAATAGTCAGTTATAAAGGCAATTCCAGGAGAGTATGATTCCAGTAAGAAGTCTGATGATAATGGAAGTATAGGAGGCTTATGTGGGAGGGCTCAGAAAGGGCACCCAGCTCAATCTGAGGGACAGGGAAGTTTTTCTTCTCTGGGAAAATGATAACTAAGCTTAGATTCAAAAGACTGAAGGAAAGGAGGGAAGGAAGAAAAGAAGAAAGAGAGGAGAAAAGAACAAAAAAATGTATGGAGGTTAACAGGTGATAACATGGTAGAAAAATGTCACAGGTAAAGATGGGGACATATGAGTCCATCCAGGAAACGCACAATCTCCTGTTCGCAGGGCCTTTCATTCCCTTGAACTTATTTGATCCCCCACAGTCACTCTGGGACGAACAGTTCGTGGGGAGCAGGGCTGGGCTTTTTGTTAGTGTCTCCTTTATACATGAGTAAAAGGGAGACCCAGCTCTGAGTTTAAATGGCTCCTCCAGATCACCCTTGCCACGGTCTTCTGGCTCCAATTCCAGTGCTCACTCCACCACATCCCAGTGAAAATCATTTTGGCCTCACTTGATTCCTGAGGTCTACATCTAAGTGATAAAAGCCAGGGCTTCAGGCTGGCCCCTGGGCCAGAGGGGCATGCTGTCCCCATGCTTGGGATAGTGCTTGAGATAGCATTGACCTTGCTCAGCCTGGTGGCCTCTGGCCTGCGCCTAAGTGCACAGATGCCCAGAGGCTTAAACTTCAAAGACATGCCATCCCTCAAGGCTCCAGCTCTCTGTGGCTTCTCCTGGAATCTACACTCTGTGTGCCAGGAACTCCAACTGCCATCAGTGGAACAACTTGCTCCTGAGCCCGAGCATTTCTCTGGTGTACCTTTGGAGGTGGCTCTTGGGAAAGCAGGGGTGACAGGACAGGTCAACATGCTGAACCAAGCCCACAGCCCACCACCAAATGGAGACTAGACTGAACCAAAGTTACAGCCCTCCTGGGGTAGGGTCTCCAGGGTGATTTTCAGTTCTCCCTCCCTCACCTTCTGCCTCCCACCAGCACCCACGTCTGGATGAACCTGCTCCTTAAATTCCTGTAGGACCTCTCACCTGCTGCTCATAACCGTTGCACGTGGACAGCATGCATCACTCCAGGACAACATTTACGGAGCACTCTCTGTGTGGCAGGCACTGTGCCAAGTGTTGCATGGGGATTAACTTGTTTAATTTTTTTACAACCACCTCCCAAAATAGGTAACATTACTATTCTCATTCTACAGGTGAGGAAACTAGGTCAGAGAACATTTAGGTAGCCTTCCCGAGATCGAACAGCTTAAATACGGAGCAGTCACATTACGAACCCAAGCAGCCCAACTCCAGAGGACACACTTAACTTCTGTCAGTTGTCATGTCGTAGACTGAGTGTTTGGAAAGAGGAGGAGTTGGAGCCTGGACATGAACTTGACACCTGCTGTGTATGCTGCGCCGTCCCCTCTGCCTAGGCTGCCTTTCCCTCTTTACCATCTTTCCCATTCTCTCCCTCCTGTTCCTAAAACTAAATTCAACTCGTTTATATAGCAAGTAAATGTAATCTCCCTTTGGCTTCTCCAAAATCCAGCTCAATTCCTCAGTCAGTGACCTCATAGGTACACTGTAATGATGTCACTTAATTTGAGGGTGGGACTTACTCATTTTGCAACTCTACTACATATGCTGAGAACCTCAGAAATGCTGAGAAAACAGGAAAGCATGCAAATGCTGCCACTGCAAGAGGATTTACATGTGTTCTTCAACTCTAGCAGTGAGAAAAACAACAGATGGAGGCTGCCTTAAGCCATAATTATCTTCAGAGAAGTAAAATCCAAAGGTAGAGTAAGCCGACAGGGGGTACTGAGTCCCTTGTCATCTGCAGTGGCAAGCATGTCTAGGTGGTCACATAAAGGAGCTGTCATGAAGGAGATGCCAGGTTCAGCTGGGGAGACAAATAAGATTCTGAATGGAGACTCTGGTTTCCACTGCCGAGGCCCCCGGGAGCCTTGCCTGGACTAGCACAATAACCTCTGAGACGGTTAACATTATGTGTCAACTTGACTGGGTTAACAAATGCCCGGATATCTGACAAAGCATTATTCCCGGGTGCGTCTGTGAGGGGGTTTCTGGAAGAGATGAGCACTTGAATCTGTAGGCTGAGTAAAGAAGATGGCCTTCACTGATGTGGGTGGGCCTCATCCAAACAGTTGAGATCCAGAATAGAACAAAACAGCAGAGGAAGGGTGAATTCACTTTCTCTGCTTGAGCTGGGACACCCACCTTCTACCCTCAGACATTGGCGATCCTGGCTCTCAAGTCTTTGGACTTGAACTACATCACACAACCAACTTTCCTGTTCTCCAACTTGCAGACAGCATATTATAGGACTTCTCAACCTCCATATGAGCCAACTCCTATAATAAATCTCATACATAATTGCATATGACAGTACACCCTCAGTTAGGCACCCACATATTATTTCTGCGTCCTTTTGGCCGGTTGTTTGAGTTCCAGTTACCCGGGAGTCTACTGTATGTAATGTACATACACGATGGGTCCTGCTTCTCTGGAGAACTCTAAAACAGCCTCCTACCTGGTCTCACTCTGAAATCCATCCCCACATCTCTCTCTGTCTCTGTCTCTCTCTCTCTCTCACACACACACACACATATTCATTTTTCTGTTAAAAAACCCCCCAAAGTTCCCTATAGTGTGTAGTAATTGTTCTTAAAATTCTGTTCTTGTGACTCTTGGGCTCTGTAGCAAAACCCAGTGGCTTCCAAGTGGCGTGGAGAGGTGGAGGTAAGGGAGCTCACCTAAAAGGGTGCTGTAACCCCCCACCGTTAGACACTGAGAGTAGCCTGACGTCTTCCCTGCAGCCCCCACCATGTCCTTGGGGTTCATATCTCTGTGTTTAGATATGTTGGAGGTAGCGGGGACCCATGACTCACTTTCTCATTTTATTGAAATGCTCTTCGCTTTAACGGCCCTCATCTCATTTACCATCCTCACCGTGGGGTCTCCTCTGAGCTCTCCCTGGACGCAGGCACTGACCACAGCCTCCCCCACACTGACTTTGATGCCTGCCCCACTAAACCATGAGCCCTTCACATGGCCGGTGCCTCCCACTCCTGCTGACACACAGCGGGTGCTCAGTAAATGCTTATTAAAATAAATGAAGATGATACCTGAAGAAGAGTGATGCTTACAAAAGGTTGTAAGGAAATCTGAGGTTGAGTCTTCAGAATTAAAAATCAAATAAGAACATAAAATAAAAGTACATGCCCTTAGCCTATAGCCCAACTCAATTAGTTTGCTCTCAAATTTGATGGACTTGGACTTTCTTACGTGGGATCCATGACCTGCAGTACCATGGGAGAGGGAAGATGGGGACAAGAACTTAAGGAATAGCTTGAGATGGGGCTTTCTCCCAGAGCCTACAGTGAAACCCTATTCCTGCATGTCATCAATTAATCTAAATTATACGTTGTCTCTGGATATGTGAAGAATAAACGGTAGTGAGAAGAAGATAAATAGCCCAATGAGTAAAGGGAGAAGACCAGAAAAATGATAAAAGATTCCAACCTGAGCCCTTTTTAATTTAATGAGGCCATCTCCGGTGTCCAAGTGTTGGCATCCCTGAGAGCAAAGGAATTGGCCCCACTTCTTACCGGGTGGAGACACCCACAGGACACAAGAAGAAAATGATATCCGTCCTGCCAGCTTTTCCAAGAGAAAACATGGCCCTCTGAGCTAGCTGTACTTTCTCTGGTGGAATACATACTTGCCTTAAACCAGTGTCTACATTTGATTAGGAAAGCTGTGGGATTACCCGGTCAAGCTCAGGAAGAACATTTCCATGGTGAAAATTCAACCAGCAGCACAAGAGCATGACGGTGTGTGTGTGTTTAGAGGCCAAGGAGAAAGTGCCAGCTGCATCTTCTGAAAACTGCTCTTTGTTATCTGAATTTCTAGCAGCTAAATTCTATGCTACAGCACCACGGTTTCAAGGAGTCACTAATATTGGAAACTTTGATTTACAAAGATCAAATCTGAAGCAACCTGGATGGTCTCACTTTCTCCTACAGTGATCCGAAGACAAGAACGACGAAGGGAGTTCTGATTGGTTAAAGGCTGTCGCCTCCTGACTCCAAGATGGGTCCACATGATCCTTGCCTTCTGGTTTTCACACCTTTGAGCAGTCTCCCATTATTATTATTATTTGTAAAGAGTTTTTACATACCTGATCTGTGAGTACAATTTATAATAAAGTAATGTATGCATATGTATGCATAAATGTCCCACCCCTCCCACTCCCCAGAGTATGATTTATTAAACATGTACTAGGGCACTACTGAATAGAAGAGTGAATATCCAGCCTTACATCAGGCTAATAATTTGAGACTCTCCTGCAGACAGTGGGAGTCATCTGGGGCTTTTGAGGGGCAGGGCATGATTAGATTTGTATTACAGAAAGTTCATCAACCAGTGATATGGAGGATAGATTGGGGAAGGGGGGAGACAGGGGGCAGAAATCACTGAGAAATTCTATTCAAATTCAAATGCAATTAATAATATCCTCCAGCTAAATGCCAGACATAATGCTAAGACATGTCTGACTCTATCTCTTTTACTCCTTAGAGCAATCCTGCTGAGGTAGACCCCATCACCACAAAGGCAGCGACACTGGACAGAAAAATGCAGACTGGAGAAGCAAATAGGACGAGTAGGGTTTGCTGACTGCTGCATAGGTGTGACCCTACCTGGCTGACTGGTAAGCAGTCCCTACAGCGAATAGCATCACTGGTATTCTCCAAAGAACTCCTCTCCCATTGCATGTTCCGGCCCTTAATACCCAAGGAGTCACCACATCACCCAAATTGAGCCCAACAGCCTTTCTCTCCTTCTGTAAAAATGCAAGGATGGGGAAATAGGTGTAGACTGTTTATTCTAGAAGGAATGGTTAGCATAGCTGGCTAAGTAATTAGTTCTGCCCGCATCTAGACCACACTGGTTTTGTCCTATTTCTAAACCTAGTTTCCAGCCTCCAAAAACTTCTCTCTTTGCTTCATTTCCCAGAAGTGGCCCCTCCTGTTCACACCCAAAAACTCTCACGGATACAGTGACTGGTCAGCAGAGAGGATACAGAGCTGGGTAACGTTTAAGGAAACACCTCTCGGTTTAAGAAAACGGGCAATAGTTCTAATGCCGAAATGCCATGGACACAAGTGGCAATGACTTGTTCTGTGGGTGTATATTTGTCTGTGAACCATCTCCATTTCAGCACATGTGCATGATGGGTTTCCTGAGCTGGTATAAAAGCAAACCTTGGCTCCTTGATTTTTACTGCTTTCCCCACCAGCTGCACTGCGGTGCATATTAATGAGGCCTTGGCAGACCCCTGCCCACGAGGCTCAGGAGCATGAAAGACACACCTATGTGATCTGTGCTATCAAAGGCCACGAGAACATCAGTGAGAAGGAAAATTGACACAGCGACAGAATCTACCCCCTTATCAAACGGGAAGTCTTGACAAATCCTCATTAGAGAAGGCTCTGTGCTTAGGCCAGATTGAAATGTTTCAGTCTACAAGGGCCCCAAAGCAAAGGTCAAGGTGGCCTTGCAATCAGGTCTTCTAGCTTCTCTTTCTGTGGAGGGAATCAAGGGAGGCCTTAACATCAGCCAGGACCAGACCTCGGGCGAGCAGGAGTGCTTAATCAGCTGCCCGAGGCCCCAGGCAGGAAAATCCTGCCTGCTGCCGAGGAGGTATTAATGGCAGAGACCATAAAAGGCAGTGACCTCCTCTCACTCAATTTCTCTGTCAAACCCCTAGTTGGCAACAGTTGAAGAAGGCAGCTTGCCACACTAGTCATGTCAGGCTATGTCTGCAATGAAGATCAAAGCTATCGGCCTGTAGAGACGAGGGAAGCCCCCGTGCTGGGTTTCATCTTAGCAGCCTTCTGCTGGGCACCGGGGGAGGCTCAGTACAGTTCGTGGCAAAGGGTGAGCAGGACAAGGAGGCGGGATCTGCTGCCACCCGGACTTAGGGGGAAAGTTTCCTTTATGTCCTCACCGCAGGTCCTGGGCCCTTGGTCCAGAGGGAAGAACTTCCTGCTCTTCTGCTCCTGCCCTGCTATTCCCAACATCCTGAATAAGGGAAAGGTTCTCACAGAGGCAAATGGCGATCAGGGACTCTCCTGACCACTTCCTGTGACTCTTCCGGGGGGGTGCCTCTTGAAAGGCAATCGGGGCGGACGCGGCTTGAGACGCCCTCGCTTTGTCTGTGCACTTAAATCCCTCAGGCATCCATCTTTCCACTTATTAAAAGAAAAGAAGAGTCAAATCATTTGAACGGTCCTGTGTAACAGTAATCCCCCATGTGATGGGCTGAACAGAGTCACGTGTGTCCCCG
The DNA here is from genome assembly GCA_004026885.1 of Lyroderma lyra. Lineage (NCBI taxonomy): Eukaryota > Metazoa > Chordata > Mammalia > Chiroptera > Megadermatidae > Lyroderma > Lyroderma lyra. The sequence continues at coordinate 9,083 of PVJL010014878.1, forward strand.
CCACCCCGTATGACAGAGTGTGTCCTAACTAAGAACACACATTCCCCAAACAATGTAGAATGTCTTCCCCTCTGGACATCCATCTTCTCTGTCAACACTATTATAATCTTCCTCTGACAAAGTCCAAAAAGCACCCACCCCGCAGCACCTGAGTCACTGTCACTCACTAACAGCCACTCCAGACAGCCGTGGCCAGGGGACAGGGTCTCTCAGTTAAGCCCTTCCCTGGAGGGAAATGCCACAGATCTGACTATTCAAAGCTGCCCGCTCTGACCTTTCAAATTTAATTTGTTTCAAATCTTGTAGGAGTCACCGAATTATTTCAGGATTGGAGTCAAGTGAAAACAGGTGTGCTGCTCGCTCTTTTATCATCTCCCCCCCCCCCTTCAAAGGGGCCCGGGAAAGTGCCAGATTAATCAGACTCGCCCATGAGAACAGAGGAGCCTCTTGCTATCTCGGGCACCATTCACCAGGATGCTGACCCAGATTCCTAGAGGCACCAGGATAGATGTCCTGACCCAACTGACCATCTCGTGCCCCATCCAAGCACCCACGCAGGGGTGGGCTCGGGCTCTGGCAGCATGCACCCTGTGCCAATGGCCCTTTTGGCTCTGGTGCAGGTCAGTCTAGTCTGGAAAGCCAAGGCCCGGTGAGCCTGCCTTCCAAGATAAACCAGAGTTCCGTTCTTGGCCATCTCAGCGTTGGCTTTGGCCGTTCAGTGTAGGCTGACCTTCCTGACATGTCAGTGTTTAGGGGACTAAGCATGGAAAACATCTGCAACATTTAAAATGAAAAAGAAAAGTTTTATTTAAGTAGGAAAATTGGAGTTCAGCAGAAAGTCAAACCAAAGGAAAAAGGAATCTAAAGTGCAGTCCCAGGAAGGGCAGGTGCTGGCTCTCGGGGACACTGCTGACGGAGATGTCACCCCGGGTCCTACGGTGGAGGGTTGCGGGGCTCACACCTGCCATGTCTTTGCTCCTCCGTGCAACCTCCTTGGTTTCCACATTTCTTCTCACGGCTCTAAATACCATCTCAGAGCTAACCACGGCCAACCTTACATCTCCAACTCACGGCTCTCTTGAACCTCAGATTATATCAGTGACGGACTTGCTATGTCTTCTTAGCACCTAAACTATTCAAATCCAACTTGCCCTCAACGTTGCGCTTCCCTCCACCTTCCCTGGACAGCATCAGCCTTGCTTTTGCTCGGGCCCAAAACCGTGGAATCATTCTTGTCTCCTCTTCGTCTACATCCAATCAGTCAGCACATCTCATCTGTTCTACCTTCAAAACATTTCCCGGCCTTTCAGGCAGACCATTCCTATTACTACCACCCTGGTCCAAGCCACCCTGATTTTCTGCCTGAAAAATTACGGTAGGCTCCTGGTCGGTCACACAACTCCTACTGCAGCCCCTCCATGGCCACCCTGGCTGCGCAGAGCAATGAACATGATTCGTTAATGGTGTAAATGAGGTTATGTCACCGACTGCTCAACACTCTCCAATGGCTTTCCATCCCCCTCATCTAAAAGCCAAAGTCTTCACCATGACCTTCAATACCCTTCGATATCTACTCCCTTTGGATTTCCCACCACTTCACCTGTAATCTCATCACCTACCTCTCTCCCCCGTGCTCACTCGGCTCCGGCCATGTCTACCTCCTCGGGGACCCTCACACCTCCAGGCATTCTCCCACCTCAGGACATTTGCTCTTGCTGTTCCCTTGCTGTGGAGCGCACTTCCCCAAGCGCCTCCATCTGGTTTGCTCCCTCAACTCCTTCAGTTCCTTTCCAAGTGTCACCTTAACAGAGGTGCCTTCTTCAGCCACTCCGCATAAAACTGTAACGGTCACACCTTGTACTCCCGTTGGCCTCAAACCCTTACCATATGGCTTACCCTGCCGTGTATCTTTATGCAGCAATCTATCTCCTCTTGGCTTCTTACACACACATTTGTTTGTTCGTTCATTCGTTCGTTTGTTTTGTTCTTTTTCTGCTCTTCTAACTAGAGAATCAACTCCAGGATGATGCAACTTCATCTTGTTCACTACTGTATCCCCAGAACCTAAACTGATGCCTCCTACACGGTGGACATGAACACATAATTGGTTTAGATGATGGATATCCAGCAGCCTTGCAGCTTCCCCGGCATGGGTACGGCAGTTTGAAGGGTAGAACACGACTCAGTCCTGCCCAATTATGTAGCCTTTCACGTTGCACTCCAGCGCCACGTGCAGAGGGATCCGACCGGGGGTCATCACGTAACCATGAGAGTCAATGAGACGCAATGAAGTCTCTGGCTGCTGGGAGAAGAGCGGGGCTCATTCCACTGAACCCTAAGCTAATGAGACAGGGAGTGCACGGAACCTGCTGCAGCCATTTGGTCGCTATCAGGCGCGTCCGTGAAGCCTCGGCGATGCATTGGTGGGCAGCACGCACCCCTTTTAAGACGATGATTCTATTGACCGTGACCTACTCATCCCACGTAGAGAGCCCTGGACTTCAGAGCTAAAATACTGAGTGGGGTGTGGGATACGGCCCCGCTCTCTGCCCCTGTCATGGAGCCGAGCTTTCCCATTGAACTGCGATGGTGCTCTAATCTAGAACAGGGATGGCCAGTGCGCTGTCTGCCACATCCGACTCCAACTGGCACGTAGTGGTCACCTGGAGTGTCATACACAGGTGCTCCGAACAGCTCAGTGGAAACATGTGCCATGGTTGACTATTCGGGTCTGTTAGGAGCATAAGAGTAAGAAGTGGTATGTGTTGGTATGGAATTTCTTTGTTTACAAATAAAACATGAAGATCACATAAAGCGGAGATATGTCCTCATGGGCAAAGCATGAAAACTGAGCTCATTTCGGGAAGAGAATCCTTATTAAACATGTGCACGATGAAGGAACACAGGGGCACACGACGGTGCGATGAGACTGAGGGAAAATTCAGGGATGGCTTCTGGCAGGTGAAACATGAATGGAAGCCCGGAAGTACCGATGGCTCATAAACGGGTTTGTCTGGAGCAGAGAGGTCACGTCAAGGAGAAATTTAGATAAGGCTGGAGATGTTCCACCAGGGACAGCCAAACTGACGAGGGCTCCAGTGCTGGACTATAAAGGGCAGATTGTATGCAGGCAGCAGTAGGAGGCTCTGTAGGGCCTTGAGCAGGTGAGGGTTGTAATAAGATCGATGTTTGAGGCAGATTATTCTGTCAGATCCATCCAGAATGAATTGAAGCCGTGGGAATAGGTGGTGGGGAGGCTGGTTAGCATCCTGCTGCAAGGAGTCAGGGAAGCGCACTCTGATAAACATCTTAAGCAGACCTGTCATGAGCACGACCACAGACTCCTTAGCTGTGCGTCCAAACCTGAGTCGTGGGCATGCCTAGAGAAGTTTCAGAACTTCCACAGAGCTTTCAGAGTAAATGACCTGAACGGTTGTGGAGGGTCCTTCAGTTTCATGTACTTAACAGTGACCAGGGCAGGGTACACGGTCAGGCCAAAGCAGCTGTGAAAGATTCCGGCGTGGGCCAGCGTGTGTGCATTTCAATCCGGAGGCACCACACAGTCGGCTCGACAGGGTCTCCCACAGTTCCCACTGAAACACATGCTGGGGTGATTTGTGAATTGCTCAGCTTAACTCATAGAATGTAGGTCTGCCAAGGTGAGGACCTGGGGCAGCGTCGAGGCTGGTGAAAGAACAAAGCAAAGCGACACAGAGACTAGAGAACGTGCCAGAAAAACAGCAGTTACTGAGCTCTCGCTGGTAGAGTAGGCTCACTACTTCAAATTTTTAAAGAGAAATCCTATGTCTAGAGTTCTAGGTAAAATGTCCTTGTTTAAATATTCATAGCTGATTTAATTTTTTTTTTTTTTTTTTTTTAATGAGCTGAACCTTCCACTCAGATCACTCAGCTCAGAAACAACACATGTGGGTTTAGTACCCATTCACGGGTCTGGCTCTTAATTCAAGGAAAGCAGAAGGTGAGCTTTGAAGGAGGCAGCCTGGGATGAAATTGTGGCCTGCCCCATTTTCCCTTCGTAACCGTGAGCCACGGACCCAACAGCACCCAGCTTCCATTTTATCTGTCAAATGAAAATAATAAGGATGATCACTAGCATTAATTAAGCATTTACTTGTACTTACTGAGTACAAGGCACTGTTTCACTGGCTGTGCCTTGTGGGGTAGTTGTTAACTAATTTCCCCGTTTTTCTTTTCAGACCAGGACACAGAGACACAGGAAGTGTAAGTACTATTTCAGTGTGCTGTCATAATAATAGATGTGACGCAGTTGCAATGTTTGCAAAGCTCATGGTAGACATTGTTATTTTTCCCAGTTTTATTGAGATATACTGTATTTTTCCTTGTATAAGATAATACTTTTTTCTAAAATTGCTAGACCAGAAATTGGGGGTCATCTTATACACAGGAGCAACTGGTTGAGAGGGTTTCTTAAGGTTGGGTTAGAAAAGTCGGGGTCATCTTACACCTGGGGGCGTCTTACACATAGAAGAAATGCGGTAATTAACACAAAGCATTATTTCATTTCGGCTGTTCAGCATGATTTGATACATGTATATACGATGAAATGATCCCCATGGTAACTTTAGTTAATACCCATCACCTCACAGTTAACCTTTTTTGTTCTTACGAGAACTTTAAGATCCCCTATCTTAGCAACTTTCAAATATAGGATACGGTGCTGCTAACTTTGTATCCTTTGACCACCCTCACCTATTGTTATGTCTATTAGCAGAACAATGGGGAGAAAAGTGGCTTTTAACAAACCACAGCTGCTGCCCGCTGCTTTGGCCCGGGGGCTGGCGGGCTTCCTTTCTCCAGCGGCTTTTTATTTCGGAAAGCGCCGGCGAGCCTCCTCGGGGGCTAAGGCTGAGGCTTCGGAGCGGGGGGCTAGGGAGACGCGCCTGAGCTCGGACGGACGCCGCGCCGTCCTGCAGAACAGCCGGAGGGTGAGGAGGCCCCAGGCAGCCTGAGAGGGAGCGGGGCGTGTGGCAGAGGCGGCAGGGAGCGGGGCGCAGCAGCCCCAGCCCCCCGGGCCCAGGCGGGGGACCGCGGAGCCCGGCAGCGAGCTGGCTCTCGGCGGGGCTGGCGGGGGTGGGTGGGGGCCTGTTGTCACTGGAAAACACCGCTGTGACTGCTAAGCCCTGGAACACCTGGGCTTGCCAAGGCGGCTTCGGGGTGGCAGAGGAAAGGGGGCTCTTTCACTAGGTGAGGAGCGGGAGAGGGGGAACTAACGCCCGCAGAGCTGCCCTCCCGGCCTGTGCTGTCCCAAGAGCTGCCCGCTCCTTCGAGGCCGACGACCACCTGTGAGGAGGTCCTCGCCGGCGCGTTTCTACAGCTGGGGACACCGAAGCACAGCGAGGAGGGGACTGCCCGGTCCCCAGCTACAACGGCCCCGCACGCTGAGCTCTTAACCTCTGCGATATCCCCAGCTCGGAGCCCAACTGGGGAGAGGAGGGACCTGTGAAAATGAGGGTGCAAAGGAGGGAGGCAGCAGGAGTAAACGTGACCAAGAGAAATGTAAAGCCGTCCCCACCCCCGGAACACCCAGGGACCTTCGGAGGCTCAGGGAGAGGATGGCTTGTGACAGGTTTTCCACTGGCCTGTGAGGTGGAGGCTTGCACCATTTTAATCAGAACATTAAAACAAGGTGACAACTTACGCTGATCTTTGCGTGGCACTGTTTCTTTCCAAGACTCCAACAGGCTATGCAAGCGACCCAAGTCCATCATTGTAAGTCAGATCAGCTATTAACCTTAGCCTTGACCACTGGCCCTGTGTGGGTGGGCGGTTAATACTAGCGTGCGTGCGTGCGTGTGTGTGTGTGTGTGTGTGCGTGTGTGTGCGTGTGTGTGTGTGTGTGTGTGCGTGTGTGTGTGTGTGTGTGTGTGTGTGTGTGTGTGTGTGTGTGTGTGTGTGTGTGTGTGTGTGTGTGTGCGTGTGTGTGTGTGCGTGCGTGTGTGTGCATGTGTGCATGCGTGTGTGTGCGTGTGTGTGTGTGCATGCGTGGTGGGGGTGAGGTAACACCACAGAAGCCTCCGGGCATCCCAGCAAACTTCGTTTACAGGATTTCGGAAAGGGGAGGGGAAGAGATCATTTTGCTATGCAGAGGCCTCTCGTTTGCTTTCAAAGCCACAACTAATACCCAGATCTAAAAAGAGAATTCATTAGGGAGACTTTGATTTTATCTGATCATGGGGGGAAAGGGAGACAAAAGTATTACATTGTTTTGAACTTTGTTAATTTGTGTAACACATGCTACTTACATGCTTAAGGAGACAAAGATCCATATGATGGACACTTCTTTCCTTATTGATTTGCTAAGCACAGGGCACCGCAATTACTTTTAAGAAACGATTTAACTTACAGCAATGGAAAAATCTTTCAATGAAAATGCTATCCATCAAAGGTAAAAATGTTAAGACTTGTCACAGAGGAAAATGAGATAGGCCTGACAAAGTGCAATGCATTTAACACTTAGAGAGACCAGGCAGTCTCAATGATGCCTTGTTTTCTCTCTCTTGTCCTTTTTAGCTTGCAATCCACCAAGCAAGGGTCAAAAGCTTATATTTTACTGATGACCCGTTATCAAATTTGCTAGTACAGAAAAGTCTCCTTTCTCTAAGGCCTCTTGCTTTTGTTGCCTGGCTATGACCGTGGAAACTGGAGGGGGAGACAGGCTTACCCATGAACTCCATGAGTTCCTTGCAATGTCCCCATCAAAGATTCACTTCCTTTTATCAGGAGTACATTGCTCTTTGCCTATACTTGATTTTCCATTTTGGAGATACTGCACGTGAAGCAACTGTAAGTAGAGACAGAGCTGAGGGAGTGGCGTATGTTAAGTGAGGATTTACGGAGAATCAGATCATGTGACCTCAAAAAAGAGGAGCTTTTTTTAGGTGGGATTTTGTTAGACTGATTGTGGCAAGCTAAACTAGAGGCAAAAGGGAGAGAATAGACTCAAAAGTGAGAAAGGCACTTAAGGAAGCTCAGAATTAAACAAAGAAGTCTTTCTGAGTATTAAGAAGAAAAACAATAGATCCAGAGCCATGGAATGGTGCCCAGTGGCCCCAAATGCTCATTTGCTTTTAAGGTTGTTTGGGCTTTAATTAGTGAAGTCTTGCCCAGAGGGATTAAAAATCTTGAACTTTGAGGAAGAACAATCTTGCAAGGCCAAATGGGAAGAAGGCTGAGTGGATGCAAATGGCAATGCAGAATTCACCGCATGTGTAGCCAAGGCCAAGTTGACAATGCACTGTAGAATTGTATGCCTAAAACCTATGTAATCCTTGCTAACAGATGCCACCCCAATAAGTCTAACAATAAAAAATAAAAACTCTAAGCACTGAGGCAGGGCTGGTAGTTTGATTCCTAAGAAAGTTTCAGGCCACTTTATTTTGCTTTAGGCATGAGATAAAACTCATCATCAAGAAACGTAATAGAAATGAGTTTCTTTTTGTCATTTTAATTCTTCTGTGTTTATCGAGAATCAATAGCTCAATATTTCTCTTACTCTTGCTCCAAAGCATATTGAACTTCTCATAGTTCCAAACGCAAGCTATTGTCTGGGTCTATACTGTCTACATGAACCGCCCTTCCTCCTTCGGCCTTGTACACGCCTGTGCCCCCTTCCAAACCGTGTCTCCTCACGTCCTCCTTCCTCTGAATCGTCCCTGAATTTTGCGTCAGCTACTTAAACTTATCTCTGCAGTTGTACTCAGCACCTTGTGTTGCAATTATTTAGTAACATGTAAAATACATGCAACAGAATGCATGTAGCATATATGTGTACTTTAAATAATAAGAATTTTAAAAATACCTATGTACCAACAAAATGGAAAGAAAGACAATATTGCCAATAACTTAAAACTTCTTTTGTGACTTACCTGTACTTCTACTGACTCACCCTGCAGAGACAATTGCTGAAGAAATTTTTTATTTATTGTAATTTTGTTTTTCTAATTTTACCACATACATTTGTATCTCTAAACAACACATTATTAAGTGTTGGCTGTTTTATATCTAATATAAAAAGAACTACATATGTTTTTAGGATTCATCAATATTAATGAATGAATCTTGCATTCTTAATGGAGTAAAAATTGGTTCTGGGAGCACAAAAAACTCTTACTCTTTTAGTGTCTTGTAAACCAAAGATATATGTACAGTATGTAATATACAGGCTATCTGTGGTATTAAAATTTTATGAGGGGCTATAAGGAAAAAATGTTTTAAAACACTTCTTAAAGGTGTGATAATAAAAAAAGATTAAGAAACACTCTTTGGGTCACATATTTTCATTGCTGCATAGTATCTCTTCTGATGATTAGACCACAATTTATCTATTTGTTCTGAAGCTGATGGACATATAGGTTGTTTCTATTTTTTTATTATTAAAACAGTGTTGTCCCAGTGATAATCTCAATAAAATAGACCGATTCCTTGAAATCTGCTAAATAAACCTCATTCAAAAAGAAATACACAATCTGAATAGGCCTATTTCTGTTAAATAAATTGAATTAATTATTAATAACCTTTCAAAACAGAAAGCACCAGGCTGCGGTGGGTGTGCTGATGAATTCTACCAAACATTTAAGGAAGAAATTATACCAATTCTCTATAATCGTTTCAGGAATACAAAAGCAGAGGAAATACTTTCTAACTCATTCTATGAGGTCAGCATGACCCTAAGACCAAAACCAGACAAAGACACTAGAAGAAAAGAAAGCTACAGAACAATACCACTCATAAAAATGAATGCGAAAATTCTCAACAAAATATTAACAAATCAAATTTGATAATGTGTAAAAAGAATTATACACCACAACAAGTGGAACTTCGGAATGCAAGATTGGTTCAACATTCAAAAGTCAATTCATGTAATTTATGACATACAGAGACTAAAGAAAAATCACATGAATATATCAAAAGATGAAGAGAAAGCATTTGACAAAACACAACATCCATTCATGACTTGTTTTAAAAAAGCTCTTAGAAAACTGGAAATAGGAGGGAACTGCTTTCACTTAATGAAGAACAAAAACCCTACAGTTAACATTATGCTTAATCAGGAGAAACTTGAAGATTTCCCATGAATATAGAAATAGAGCAAGGATCTCTCTTCTTACCATTGCTTTTCAACTTTGTATTGAAGAGCTATCTAATGCAATAAGACAAGACAAGAAAAAAGTATACCTATAGAGAAGATAAAAATAAAACTGTCTTTGTTCACAGAGGACATGATCATCTATATAGAAAATTTGAAAGAATTGCAAGAAAACCCCAAAACTTTGGAACTAATAAGCAATTACAGTAAGTTTGCAGAGTACAGGTTAATATTAAAAGTTCAAAAATTTTCCTAAACCAGCAATGAACAAGTGGAATTTGAATTTAAAAACATTACCATTTACATTAACAACCAAAAAAATGAAATACTAGGTACACATCTAAGTATGTACAAAATCTGCATGAGGAAAACTATAAAACTCTGATGAAAGAAACTAAAGGAGAGCTAAATAAAGATATTTATTTATTATGAAGAAAATAGTCTATGTTCATGGCTATAGGAAGACTTAATATTTTCAAAATATCAGTTCTTCCTAACTTAATGTATAGTTTCAATGCAATCCCAGTCAAAATTCCAGCAATTTATTTTGTGGGTATCAACAAACTGATTCAAAAGTTGATATGGAGAGTCAAAAGACCCAGAATAGCCAACTCAGTGTTGAAGTAGAAGATTGAAGTAGAAGACAAATACTATCCAACTGACACTTCCAGCTGATACTGCCCAACTTTAAGATGACTATAAAGCTACAGTAATCAAGACAGTGTGCTATTGGCAAAAATGTAGACAAATAGATCAATGTAAAAAAAATTGAGACACAGACCTTACATGTTTTACAACTGAATATAAAATGTAAAATTAAAATCTCCTAGAAGATAACATGGAGAAAATCTAAACCTTGGGTTTAGCAATGACTTTTTAGATACAATACAAAGGGCACCCACCTCTGTGAAAGGAAAAATTTATATGTTGGTCTTCATTAAAATTCTGCTCTGTGAAAGATAATGTCAAGAAAATGAGAAGACAAGGCACAGATTGGGAAAAAATATTTATAAAACACGTATCTCATAAAGGACTGTTACCCAAAATATACAAACAACTCTTAACCCAATAAGAACACCAACAACCTGATTTTAAAAATAAGCCAACACCTTAACAGATTCCTCACCAAATAATATATACAGATAGAAAATAAGCACATGATAAAATGCTCCACATCATATGTCATTAGGGAAATGTAAGTTAAGGCAATAATGAGATACCAGTACATACTATTATAATAGACAAAATTCAAAACACTGACAACACCAAATGCTGGCGAGGATGTGGAGGAACTCTCGTTTCCTGCTGGTAGAATACAAATGGTATGGCCACTTTGAAAGACAATTTGGCAGTTTATTTAAAAAGAAAAAGAAAAAGAAACATACTCTTCCCATGCAATCTAGCAATCACACTCCTTGATGTTTAGCCAAATAAGTTGAAAACTATGTCTACCCACACATACCACAGATGTTTATAGTAACTTTATTCATGATTGCTAAAACTTGGAAACAACCACATGGTGGAATATTATACAGCACTAAAAATAAATGAGCTATTAAGCCATGGGAAAACAGGGAGAAGCTAAAATTCACATTACTAAGTGAAATAATTCAATCTAAAAAAGCTCTACTCTGTATGAGTCCAACTATATGGCATTGTGAAAAAGGCAAAACCATGGAGAAATTAAAAATATCCGTGGTCTCCAGGGGAGAGGTGGATAAATAGACGGAGCACAGAGGACTTTTAAGGCAGTGAAACTTGTATTTGCTACAACAATCGTGTATACATCATCACACATTTGTTAAAATTCATAGAGTATACAACAGCAAGAGTGAGCCCTATTGTAAACCATGAATGTTAGGTGATGATACTGTGTTAATGGATGGAAACAAACACTTGTGGTGAGGGGCCTTGATAATGTGAGAGGTGTGTGAGCCTGTGTGGGTGTGGGGACGTAAGGCAAGGCTGCGCTTTCTGCTCACTTTTATTGTAAACCACACATGGCTCTTCGGTCTATTTAAAAAAAAAAAAGCAAGTGTTTCAGCAGAAAGTCATACATGTCTACTGGTGCCTACGTGCATCGGTTAATCTAGGAAATGCCTAAAACAATGAATTGCTTGGTTGTATGGCACACGCGTATCCAAATAATGCCAATTTATTCACCGTAATAGTTGCCTCATTAGCAGTGTATAAGAGGCTGTTCTACATTCTCGTTAACACTTGGGATTGTCATGTGTTGAAAGTTTGCCATTCTCCTGGGTGTCAAATGGAAATTTATTGTGGATTGAATTCGCAGTTAGCTGATTATTAATGAACTGGAGCCTCTTCTCACACGCTTACGCCAATGCTGGTTTCCTCATCTGTAAGATGTTCATTTCTCTTGTCCATTTTCGGTTGAGTTGTTTATCTTATCACTTGGTAGGAATTCTTTGAGTTCTGAACACAGATCTTTGGCTGCTAATATATGCTACAAACGTTATCTCCAGCATGTGTTTTTCAGTCTATAGTATTTTTTGATGAACAAAATTGCTTAATTTTAGTGTAGTCAAATTTATCAATCTTTTCCCTTATTTTCACTCTCTGCTCCTATTTTCAACATTTTCTTTCCTTTATTTTCTTAGGGTTTATTCTGTTGTTCACATATAAAGTTCTTAATTTTCAGCCTTCCTTCTTTTCTTCTGTTTACATGTACATGGTATTAAGTCACCCTCGATTTTCTTTTTTCATTATTTTTCAGTTGTAATTATTTTAAAATTTCCATTGTGATTTCTTCTTTTACCCACGCGCCCTCCTCTCCTCCATCTGTGAGGTTATTTTTGTTGTTGATTCCTAACACATTGTATTATGGTTAGGAATGTGGTCTGTATGACACTCTGAAATTAGTGCAGCGCTCCTTCATGGCCTAAATGTAATCTGGGCTCCACATGTGCTCGGGGAACACACGTGTGTTCTCTAGCTGTTGGTATGGTGTGTTCTCTAGCTGTTGTTAGATCAAGTTTCTTAATTGTATTGTACAAATCTTTTATATTTTATTCCTTGAAGCATGAGCTATCAGTTATGAAGAGAAATGTACTCTCGCCTTGTCTGATGGTGATTTGTCCATTTTTCTTTGTAGTTTTGTTGACATTTGCTACATACATTTTGATAGGGTATTAGGTCATACGATTTAAAATGATATTATATTCTCTATCACACTGTTGCGTTTTGCTGTGAAGTCTATTCTGTCTAAGGTTAATTAAATTACATAATCTTTCTGTTTGCCGGTATTTATCTGGAGTATCAGTCAGGATCCAATTAAGAGGACAGGAACCCTCTTAAATATCTAAACAGAGGGCATTTAATTCAGGAAATGGGTTACACATATAATAGAAGATCTGAGAAATACAACAAGAATAGTAAGACAACTGGGAGATAAGCAACAGATAAAAGCTGCTAGATCACAGGGGATAGAGAAACAAAGGGGAGAGCCTGAGGGTCACGGCCATCCAGCAGGCGTGGAAGCACCGTGACCAAGATGGGGCAGTAGCAATGGAGGGGTAACCCCCATGGCTGGAGACTCTGCTCAGAGGAGAGAGTAGGAAAGAAAGCCTCGGCCACCAACGCCTTTCACTGTCGGTCCAAACTCAGCCTCCTGTTGACCCACCCACCACAGATAGAAGCCAGCTGGCCTGGGTAAGACAGCTGCTGGGGGTCAGCATCACTGATTTGATCCACGGGCACCAAAAGGACATGTCATTTTGATGTGTCCCCAGCGTCTGTTGAGCCTTGACTTACTTTGGGACAAAAGACGATGTTCTGGGCTCACCTTGTGCTTTCCCTGCAGCCCTCCAGGGGATCCCGCTCACCCTGCTCTGGCTCTGACACCCTGTGCAAGGTCCTCGCCCGAAGCTCAGCCCCCCGTAACCGCTTGGATGCCGATTCCTCTTGCTTCCACAGAGCAGGAGGAGGAGGAGGAGTCTGAGGAGGAACAGCCCAGGACCCTGTGCAGCTTTCTGTCCCCTGATGGCTTAGGTCCGGCTCCCGTGAGCTGCACACAGATGAATTCTGTTTTTGTGTCCAATCTAATCATCTTTAACTTTTAACTAGATGGTTGTTTTTCATTGCGTTCGATCATTAGTAGATTTGATTTCTCCCTCCTCACTTAGTACGTTCTCTTTGCCCGGGCCCTCTTTGCTGGTTTGTTTCTTATTCATCTTGTATCCTTGCTTGCCTTCTTCTAGATTTGGCTTTTCTTCTTTTATTTCTTTTTTTCCCCCCTAGTTTGGATGTTAGACATTCTACCTCTGTCGTTTTAGGGGTTACCCTCAAATTTTTAATGTGAATTTTTAGTTTAACATGCTTTAAATGTAAAGTTCTTTTTTTCTATTTTTTTTTCTTTTTCCTTCTCTTCCCTTTGTGCTCCCTCCATTTTCTTTTCTTTCCTTTATTTCCCTCCCTTCTCTTTCCCCAAAGCAATTTGATCCTAAATCCAGGGGGGCTTACAATGGCAGGTGTCTCCGCCAGGGAGGAGGTGGTAAGGGAGGTGCTCCGCGAGGGCAGGAGGGGCAGTCCTGTGTGTTACAGGGTGTTGAAGTCCATGGGGGCGGGGGGGTGTCCATGGAGGAGCGGTGCCTGGAACAAGACGAAGGAGCCTGATCAGAGTGAGCAGGGCAACCTCATGGGAGGGAAATCGGGTGCGGGGTTTTGGAGCTTGAGTAGGTGGGTTGGATGTCCCCTCCGGAAGGAGACCTAAGACCCATGGAGGGGCGGGGGCGCGTGGGGAATCAGGACGGGCTTCTGGTTCAGGAGACTGAAGTCTGGGAGGGATGAAGAGACTCCTCACATGGGCAGGCCGTGTGTGGAGGCATCGGAGTCTAAGGGGTTGAAGAGGGTCAGTGGTCCAGATGGTGGGCTGCACCAGATGGGGAAGCCAAAGCGGGTAAGGACCATCTCCCCCTGGGCGCTGCAGAGGAGCCTGGAACGTCACTCCGTGCCCCAATGTAGGTAAGTGCTCGAGGAACGCTGGGGACGTTTCAAAATAACACAATAGCCAGCCTGAAGTGTCTGTCACTGATAAAACTGAAGACCACTTGAGCATCAAAATAAATAATGAAAATAAAGGATTATAATCCACTTAACAATCAGTCCATATGACATAACTAAATAAATGAACCAATTGGAAATTCAATGAGGAATGGACTATCCACCTAGCTTTATTACACCTTCTATCAAGTACTCGCTAACTAGTAAGGGACAAAAGAATAGCTTTTCCACAGTAAGTGGGAAAGCTTGGCAGGTATCACTGTAATCAAGGGATCAGATTTAGCATCTCGAGAAAAGGACAGTCACAAGACAGGATGCAATGAGAACACAGCATCATTTCTTCACTATTTCTGCCAAAGATACATTAACTTAAATCTAATCATGAGGGAACATCAGACAAATCCAAATGAGAAACATTCTACAAAATAACTGGCCTATAATTTTCAAGTGTCGAGGTCATAAAAGTCAGGGGACAAAAATTATTGAATTAGACCAGAGACATAACAACTAAATGCAACACATGATTCTGAATAGAATCCTTTTGCTATAAAAGATATTATTAAGACAATTGGCCTAATTTGATTTTAATAGGCTTGAGGATTAGATGTAGCAATGTATTGATGTTAATTTACTGATTTTGATGATTAACTGTGACTACATAGGAATACATTCTTGTTTGTAGAAATCATACACCTAAATATTCAGGGGTAATGTGACATCTGGTCTGCTATTTGTTCTCAAATGGTTCAGGGAAAATGTTTTTTTGGTGCCCTTGTAGCTGTCCTGTAAGTTTGAAAATAAAATTTATTTAAAGATAATAGGTACTTTTACCCTTTAAAAAATCATTTTGAGAGAGTTTAGATCACTCTCTCTATTCATCTACCTCTCAAATAAAACGCTCTTATGCAGGGTGTTCTTTATATCTTTATTTTTTAGCATAACAATGAAACATTATTATTACTTTATATATCAAGATTTTTTTTTAGATTTTCTCATATGTTTATATTTTCTAACAATTACTTCTTACATCACCAACTTTCCTTCTGAGATTATTCTTATTCTCGCAGAAGAAAATTCTTCAGGAGTTCTTTTAGTGAGAGAGCATCTGTTGGTAGCACATACTTTGTTTATTTGAAAATGTTTGCATATAATCTCCATTTTTGAAAGATCGCTTTGTGGGTTATAGTATTCTAGAATGACAAGGATTTTCTTTCGGCATTTTGAAGATACTATTTTTCTGTCTTCTAGTTTCTACCTTTACTTTCAAGAAGCATAATTCTAAGTGTTGTGTCCTTATAGTGAATCTGTTTGTTTCTTTCTGAATAGTTTTAAGGTTTTTACTTGATCATTAGTATTCTACAGATTAACCATGAAATCTATTTCTGAATCTAACAATTGGAATCTCTCATGAATACTAGAAAACTGTCAGTAGTCTTATTGAATATTGATTCTCCCCAATTCTATTAGCAATTCTGGAACTCCAATAG
Source organism: Lyroderma lyra (assembly GCA_004026885.1). NCBI lineage: Eukaryota > Metazoa > Chordata > Mammalia > Chiroptera > Megadermatidae > Lyroderma > Lyroderma lyra. The sequence continues at coordinate 24,719 of PVJL010014878.1, forward strand.
GCACTTATTGGACCTTCACAAGGTCCAATATCTCTATGTTTCTTAAACATCTTTTACAGCTTTCATCTTTTGTGCTCCTCAAAATTTTAATAATCCTCATTTACTTTTAAACATATTAAACAATATCTTTTTATAGTCTATGCCAGATAACTCCATCATCTGTTGTCTTCGCAGGTCACATTCTATAGTATATCATTTCAACTGACTTTCCATCGTGGTGGCTTATACACTCATATCTTCAGCCATTTCTGATTATTGATTCATGTTCCTTAGAATGATTATCATGGTGATTGTTTTGAATTGCTGAAAGTCTAGCTTTCTAAATAGTATTTTCATTGTTTCTGCCAGAGGGTACTGTTATCTGAGTCACTTTAAACTATATTTTCATCTTGTGTTTTGTCAGGTCTAAATCTGGTAGAGTGTGGGTTTATGGTTATAGATCCTTAAGAGAGACATTTCTTCCATTTCTACCCAGAAACAAGACCCAGAAATGCACATACTCATACAATACCTCCTTGCAGAGTAGGCTTTTATTTTCTAGTTTACATCCTGAGGGTATTGTCCTACAGGGTCTCTATTTGTTTTATGTAGAAAATCAGAAATCCTTCCATCCCATCCCCTCCCAAACTCCTCTCGTTTCCCAGACCAGGAAGCCTTCCAAGCAGCGTGTCAGAGTGATAGGAAAAAAAGACCCAGGAAGATACCGAGACTGAAATTTTTCACCACTTTAAAGGCGTAGGCTCTGAGAATCGGACTTGATTTGATTTAAAGACAACAAAATACTGCCCTAGACACTAATCAAGAAAACTATGAGATGTTTTCCCCACTTTCAGTATGAGGTAGTTTCTTTTCTGTTGGTCTTCTACAGCAATGTGAACCAAAGAATCTAAAGAAAACAGTAATAGCAAAATGACGAACTGGGGAAACAAGACATCGAGGGCAGGAGAGCGGGTCACGACAAAGGGCTTTCCCCACCGGGCCATCAGTAGCTACCATACGCTCTTCTGCGATTGCCCCCAAATTCCACATGCACCAACAGTTTATTCACACAAAGGAGACGTAAACAAAAGTTGTTGCTCACTAGGTTTCAAGTTCTTTGAGGGCCAGCAGCGTGTCACACAGCTTTGGGTCAGGAGGAGACCATGTAACATGGAGATAGAGGAGGAGTCAGGCCTCCTGGCCTCACGTCCAAGCCGTTACTTCCTGGAAATAGGATCTCAGGTGACCCTTCTCTAAGCTCTGTTGTTAATCCTCAGAGTGGGAGAAAGCAGCTCGGTTATGAGGAGATGCTAAGCTAATGTGAGTACAGTGACTGTTCGAGAAAAAAAATTCTGGCAGGTCAGAAACCAGAGAACCTTTCAAAGAGGTCATTGTAGAGAAGTGAGCCCTGACCAGAGCCCTGAGGGACGGGGAGGATTTGGGTAGGAACCTAAGAAACTTCTCACCCAGATGCATTCAGCATCGTGTTCCCGAGGGGTGAGCAGGGCTCTTGAAGCCCCTTTGGGTTTCAACTTCCTTCCTGACTCACCCCGGAGGTCACGCCGAAGAGGCCTTACATCCTCTCACTCCGGCCCGCTGCCTGGGAAGCAACCAGAGTCACAGGTCTAACAGGATCACTACATGTACCAGAGCTGGGAGGGCAACAAAAACACAG
>PVJL010014879.1:0-26351 GCA_004026885.1 Lyroderma lyra
AGCGTTGTTTTTATTTCCATCTAACCACTAATTGCCTGCCATAGGACCAGCTCTGCCTAGAAATCAGGAGGTTACAACCTTATAGTAAGGCATGGAGGGATAATTACAGGAATGGTTATACCACAGGAGTAAGATCATCATGCTAAGTGAAATAAGCCAGACAGAAAAAACAAAGAACTGCATGATTTCACTCATATGCGGAATATAAAACTGAAAGCAAAGAAAAAAAGAAATGAACAAACAAATAACCCATGGACAGAATCAATAGTTTAATGTTTATTTGGGGACGAGTGGGTTAGGGAGGGGAGAAAGGGGAGGGGGTGGGAGAGGAGGGGGGGGGAAGCTAAATATAAGGTGATGGAAAGAGAAGTCACATTAGGTGGTGAACTTATTATACAACAAGTTGACAATGCACTGTAGACTTGTATGCCTGAAACCTATGTAATCCTTGCTAACAGATGTCACCCCAATAAGTCTAACAATAAAAATGAAAAAAAAAAAAAAGAGAGAGCTTCCAGGCTGGTGAACACATGGAGATGTGGGAAGAGAGGCGCCCCTGGAGAGGGCTTAATAACTCTGCACCTACTCCCCACACCTTGCCCTGTGCCTCTGCTCCATCTGGCTGTTCCTGAGTTATAGTTGATAACACACCAGTAATCTAGCCAGTAGTGTGTGAGTTCTGTGAGCCAATTAACTGACCCCAAGGAGGTGATCCTTGGAACCTAGTGTCTAGCCAGTCTGTCAGAAGCAGAGGTGATAACCTAGATTTGGGAAAGGTGCCTGAGGTTGCAGCAGGGGGTGGGGGTGGGGTCTTGGGGTAGTGAACTGTGAATCTGTGGAATCAGATACTAGTTGGGGTTACATAGTACCAGAATTGAGTTGAATTCTAGGATGCCCATCTGGTGTTGGGTTGTTGGACATGTGGGGGATACCCCACACACATAAACACTGGAATTGGTACTAGACACTTTAGCTTCTTTACCTTTCCCTACTGTAGCTGGTGACCTCAAGCCCACCCCTGCCTCACTCATGAAACCAAGGAAAATAATATGTGCTTTTCTATAGCATTTACTTACTTATATACTTCCCTTCTTTAATAGAATGCCACCATGACTACTGTACTACCAAAAAAAAAAAAAAAGGTTGAGGAAACAGTTTTCCTAATTCTTAGAGGCCGCTTAGCATGGAGGTTATAAGGCCCTCCATCTCAATTCCTTCTACTGTAAAAAACTGTAGCTTCTTTACAGACACACTGTACATAGATTATTAAAGGTAAACAGTGCATAGTAGTTCTCATATCACTCAAAAGACATCTGATGCACAACACTATCTTACTTTACTTGTATATTTCTATACAATTTTTACCTAAATATACAGGTTCCCATGGTGTTAACTTAATCAGACCAAAGTCTCACCTCAGCATCTTTGCTTTTTCTATTTTTCCTTCCTAGACTGCTCTTTCCCCAAATACACAAATGACTTAACTGATTCAAGTTTTTGTTTAACTGTACCCATCTCTTTATGGCCTTCCTTTGTGAACCTCACCCATTCCTTCTCTTTCCCTGCTGTTTTTCCTTACAATACTTATCAACTTTCAATATGCTCATGGTTTACTTACTTATTTCATTTATTCCTTTCACAACCACCCCAGTATAACATAAGCTTCAGAGGGGTTGATATTTTTATTTTATTTATTTTGTTTGTATCTGTTTTGCAATCTACCTTCAATGCCTCCAAGTTTGTGCCTTCGTAGTAAGTGTTCAATATGTATTTGATAAAACAATCTGGTAAGGAGATTCTAGAAGATCTCATTCATCTTCTACTATGTCATCATATGGAATGATCTCTTGAACTCATGTAAAGAAAAGAGGAGAAGACTAGTGATTGTTCAATCGGTTTGGAAGCTTCAAATCAGCTTTCATATACGGGATGCCAAAAAAATGTATACACATTTTAAGAGATGTTATCTATGTATTACTTTCTGAAGTTGAATCGAATTATGGTAGAAATGTATAGTATGACTTAAAAGATGGTGTTAATCAAATGAATGCTAGTGTCACCATGCAACAGGCAGAACAGCAAAAGAAAGTGGCAGAAGCGTGGTGGTCATTCGAGGAGTGCAAGACCATTTTGAAATGGTATCTGAAATTCAAGAATGTTGTTTGAGTTTCCCCCACATTCTCTTGACTTAACACCCCTTGACTTCTACCTATGGGGGGCCTTAAAGGATGTGATGTAACATAGAAAATTGGCTATACTGGTGGTATTCCAGGAATAAATTAAAATGGCACGTGTAGCAATGTAAATGGACACTTCGGTCACCACTGCCCAGGCAGCAGTTCCCTATAATCAGGAGTGTCTGGATAATGACGGTAACCACTATGAGCATCTCTTGTAATTGTAGAAGTCAAACATGACTTATATTCAACTTTTGTTATCAGTATATATTGAGTATTAAAATTTTAATTCACTTTTTCCTTTCTGAAAGTGTGTATACATTTTTTGGCACCCTCTGTATATGGATGAAGGGTACATGATTTATTTATACACTCCCTGAAACTAGCAGACTGCCTGGGGGCTTATATGATTGTAAATGTTCAAAACTGGGAGAGCTATTTCATTCTGCACACACTGCAACCCAGTAAATAAAAAAAATCAATACAGGACTGATATAATAAAGAGTACCACTTTTAAGAAGAATTAAAAAACAAGTTTACTTGACACTTCTGAGAGGGTAACATGGAAACTGTTTCAGTGGGGACAAATTCTAAGAGAGATATTGAAACTTTGAGAAGCCACCAATTTGTGGGCAAGTGTTATAAATCACAGATTTAAACACAACATACAGCACTAACTTTAAGCATGCTTGAATACTATAGGTTCCAAAGAAGATTGAAGACTTGTTTTTACCATCCACTTCCTTTGTGTCAACATCACAATGATCTTCTTCATCTCTTTAATCGTAACTAACTCTATTGCCCATTACTATATTGCAAGACTATGCTTAGTGCTTATTACCTAACTTGATCCTCTCAACTGTACAGCATTTACAGACACAAGAACTAAGGTTTTGTTATGATTAAGCTTGAAGAAGGAATCACAATTCTTAGTACATCTGTTATGGTTTTGAGAAGAAAGATGTCCTCTAAACAAACATGCATTAGACACTGAAGTACATTAACTCTTTGTGGACTAAGGTTTTCAAGTTTTTTTGGTAGATCTCCAGGAGGGGGATTGTCAGGTCAAATGGTAACTCCATTCCCAATTTTCTGAGGAATCTCCACACTGCCTTCCACAGTGGTTGTACCAGTTTGCACTCCCACCAGCAGTGTGCGAGAGTTCCTTTTTCTCCACACTCTCTCCAGCACTTGTTATTCCTTTTCCAAGTCGTACAAACAATGAAAGTGCCCTTTGACAGATGACTGGATAAAGGAGCTGTGGTACATATACACAATGGAACATTACTCAGCTATAAGAAAAGGTGAAACACTGTCATTTGCAACAAAATGAGTGGACCTTGAGATGATCATGCTAAGCGAAATAAGCCAGACAGAAAAAAACCAAGAACCATATGACTTCACTCATATGTGGAACATAAAATTGATAGAAAGAGAATTGACTCTGGGTGATGGAACATATAATGCAACACATAGACAATGTGATTAAATCAGTGTGAGAGAGAGTAAAGATACGCACAGAGTATTTCATTTGTTTAGTATATGTGCTGCCCAAGCAAGCACAGTATTTCATTTAACAAGTTGCTCCCCCACTGAATGCCAACTTCCCACCCAATGTGAGCATGCCCGCCCTGCATTTTAAAGCACCAGTGTTGTAATATCAGTTTAATGTACTTTCAGATTAAGTTCTCAGATTCACTGAATACATTTCTTTGCCTTCTAACTTACATTGAACTCATCATAGCCAGCAGAATCAATTTGTTTTGAAAGGCTCGAGTGTTCAGAATATACAATTTAAGCTTCAGAGATACCTACTACAGTAGCCCTTAGCCACTTATGACTATTTAAATTCAAACTAATTAAAATTAAATAAAACTTTAGTTTGTCAATTACACTAGCCACATTTCAATGTTTGATAGCTAAATGTGACTGATGGCTACTGTATTGGGCAGTGAAAATTAAAAACATTTTTGTCACCTCAAAGTTCTATTGGACAAAACTGCTTTAGATAGCCACAGCATAAACTACCTGACGGTACAGTAAATTTTGGATTAGCAAGTTTCCTTTTGTGACCTTGATGCTATTTTATTTTTAGTTTTTGAAAGGAGAATATACATATTAAATGTGTTTTCAATACCCTCTCTAAAAGAAAAAAATTGGCTTATATAACATGGCTTTTCTCTGGCTTCTCCCACAAAATTATTTTAGTGTTGCCAAACATTTATTTAATAGACTTACAAATCATACTGAGAGCTTTGCCCCCAAATTGCATTGAAAATGTCAACTCTGTCAGCATTATAATTTGAAATTTTTTTAGGAATCAAGAATAAAGTGGTAGGTGAGAAGTTGTAATGGGTCAACATCTTGAACTTAATTTACTTTTTGCTTTTTTTTCCTCTTGCATTTAGTTTGCTTTTCATTGGCTTGAAACTTGCTTTCATTACTATTTAATGACTTTATAAGACAACTAGCAAAAATCTATCCAAGATCCATTAGAAGGCACATGTACATTGCTTTCATTATCTCGTCTTCTTATTCCAGTGCTTCCTTAGAGTCTAATTGTTATATTATTATTTCTTACCAATTTATCAATGCCACTGTGACTGAGACAGGAGACTACCTGAAAATGATGTTGAACTGTTTTGAATGGGGAACTCACTGTGGGCATGTGGTATCCTGTCAGGTTTAAAAGGACTGCTTTTTCTGCACATAGGGATATTGTAACATGAAAAATGTGTTTATCCAAATAGACAATGAATATCTCTACTACCAGTAAAGTCTTTGAAAAACCTAAAACATCCAAGGACAAATGAAAAAGCAGTTATTATAACTATTTCAATTGGTAGATTTAAATGAGTGTGTGTATGAATTTCTATCAATTTAATAAGTTCGGAATATTTACATATACAAATGCTCTACAAGTAGTTTTATCATGGATACACATTTTCCTCTACATCTATGAATTGTGCTTATACAGATAATTATGACAAAGTAAAAAATATACAAATAAAATAAAATTTAAAAATTTAAAACAGAGAAACTATAATCAAAATATTGTACTGATCAGAACCAGTAGCAGGTGAAAAATGCACAAAAAATTTATTTCAACAGTGTGTTATTAAATGATGCCTTCATAAATGTCCTGTGGGAACAACTGGGTATGTGGATTCCACTATGTGACTCCTGAAAGACAAGCAATGGATGACCTTACTAATTACAATGAGATGCAACAAAAGCATAAGTGAGCCAAGGTCAGTGCACTGAAAGCACACTGGGAAGACAAGAAATGAACCTGGGACTAGACGGATGGGTACTTTAGTTAGAATAGTCCCATAGCTATTACTTTACGTTCAGGAACAGGCTCAGTGCAATACAAGTCTCATGGATGTAAATCACCTTGAGTTTCTAATCTGTCTTGTGTCGCAAACAAGAATCATTTGATCATTAATCCAGAAAGTATAATGTTGACTGGCCTGGAACAACAACTTTTCTGTTAAGAAGTATAAATATTACTCTAACTTAGGTAACTGTATAATTAAATATTTACATAACTCTAAGGGTATATAAAATAAGTAGAAAATCATGGAATTTATGAAATGTACCAATTAATAAAATAATGATTTGATGCTACATGAAACATAAGATGAGATTTTTCATCACTAAAATAGCATATACGTGTGCTTTCGATGTGTATTAAAGGTGTTTAAACCCTTTTGCAAAAGTCATGAAATTAAAATACTCAATTAGTTATTCTGTTTTAACAGCACATTGCAATAACTTGAAAATTTTGTAAAAATACTAACACATGAACAAATAACATCAGAATCTCTGGAATTAAGGCTGAGGTTTCGATATATGAGGGCTGTCCAGAAAGTATCCAGCCATGTAATATAAGAAACAGAGGTATTTGTGATTGGTTTTTTTTCCCAGTTTCATATAAATATGTATTTCATATAAATATGTATATCTGTGTACATATATATGTGTGTGTTTATGTATGTAATACATACATACATACATATATATAATCTGACAATTAAGTTTGGGAACTTACCACCATGCGCTTACGTTGGCAGCACTGTACAAACAACTTGGTAAGGTGACATAACCATGGTGTATCTGTGTCTCCCAGCTGTGTTCCTGTCAACATGCAGCAGTGTGTTGCTGAGTAGTGTTCGTTATTGTTGCTGAGTGTGTTTGTGTGCCGTCGGAGCTTGAATTACAGCAATGAACAAACATTAAATTCTTGTTTAACTTGGAAAGAGTGGAAGTAAAATCAGTGACACATTAGTCCAAGTTTATGGGGATAATGCCATGAAGAAAACAGCAGTGTACAAACGGATTACATGTTTTTCTGAGGGGAGAGAAAGTGTCACTAATGAAGAGAGGTCTGGGCAGCCAATAACAAGCAGAACTGACAAAAACATTGCAAAAATCCATTAAATTGTGGGTCAAAACCATTGGGTGACTGTGAGAAGCACAGCAGACCACATAAGCATCAATAGATAAACAGTTAGGAAATCTTAACTGAAAATCTTGGCATGAGTAAGGTGTGTGAAAAAAACAGTCCCAAAGGAGCTCACCAATGAACAAAAGCCAAGGAGAGTTAAAGTTTGCCAACACCTTTTATACAGGCAAAACTATGTTTGAGTTGTGTTATGACTGGTGATGAATCATGGGAGTACCAGTATGACTATGAAACAAAACACCAAAGTGCACAATGGAAGTCAGCCAATTCTCCATGACCAAAACAGTTCCATCAGGCCAAAGCAAGAGTCACAATGATGGTGCTAACCTTTTTTGATACCAAACGGACTGTTCATTATGAATTTGTACTAACTGGACAAAAAGTCAACCAAGTTTACTATGTGGAAGTGCTGAAAAGGCTGTGTGAAAAAGTCGAAAATGACCTGAGCTTTTTGCTAACAACTCATGGCTCTTGCATCACGACAATGCACCAGCTTACACATCGCTGTCTTTGAGGAATTTTTGAACCAGTAAATAAATAACTGTATTAGAACGCCCTCCCTACTCACCTGATCTGGCCCCTGATAACTTTTTTCTTTACACAAAGATAAAGGAAATATCAAAAGGAAAACAATTTGATGGCATTCAAGACATCTAGTTTTATATAATGACAGCTTTGAGGGCCATTCCAAGAAAGAGTTCCAAATCTGCTTTGAATGGTTGAAGGGTGGATTAGGTGCTGACATGGGTGCATAGCTCCCCAAGGGGAGTACTTTGAAGGTGACTGTAGTGAAGGTGACTGAATGAGGTATGTAGCACTTTTTCTAGGATGAGTTCACAAACTTAATTGTAAGATTCTGTGTGTGTGTGTGTGTGTGTGTGTGTTTCTTTATTTTAGACACTTGTCACTAAATTTTACTTTGCAATCATGAATGATAACTCTTTATTTAGGGAGATTTGACCATTTATGCTTGCAACAAAATTTTTAATGTTGAATAGCATTTCATTTATAACAAGTGCACTAAACTGGATTTGTTTATGAGGTAATATTAAATATTGAAAAAAATAGGTTAAGCATTAAGCAAAGTATAAATGATAGGGATTGTTCTCCACAAATGAAAACTCTCTAGATGATTATGAGCCCTCATCACATACCCAGGACACAATCAGAAAACTACCAGTTTTAATCCAAGACACCTCCAATCAAGATGTGAAAGCCTTAAAAAGCCAAAATCATAAAACCGAATTTCACAAGTGGATAAGATCACATATTCTGCACAGTGTTGCTGGATAGATCCCAGACAGACAGATACACAGCAAATTATTTTGCACAAGACATTAACTAAAAGTGGTTATTATTGAGTGATAGATGAAGAGTAGTAGCTTGATGAAGACTGGTTTCAGTGATGAGATGAAAATAGACAATTCATTAGTTTATATTAATGTTGTGTACTGAACTATAATCATGTGATTGATTAAAGTGGGAAATCTCAAATGTGATTTAAGCCTATTAAGAGGATAGATCATTATGAAATAGGTGTGTGTATATACATATGTGTTTATGATTATGTGTATCAATGTGTGTGTGTTGGGAAGGTCGGAGATTTTAGTATTCCTTTGAAACATCTGGGCACAACCCACGAAATGAGGAAATAAGGAATAGTCAGAATATTAAAGTAAAGGAGAAAACCAACAGGAGTGAAAAAAAAAGTTGGATGTGAAAATAATAATACAGTAATAATATCAGTAACATTTGCTGAAAAATTACTATATTTCAGCCATTAAATGATGCATAAGGTGTTTTCAGAAATGGAATGTTCATATTAGGACAACTGAGGAAGAGATTAAAAGTAACCAGAATCAGGAACAATTGCAAAGTATGTTGGACAACAGTTCAAGAGACATAAACAATTTAATTGTATAGTTAGAAGAGCTAGTTAACTGAGAACAAACCTAAAATTTTTGCGGGAAAGGATTTATTTTCTTCCGGGATTGAGAAAGAGAGAGAGAAAGACAGAGATATCAGAAGGCAGAGATAGAAATAAGGTGTTTAACAACAACAAAAACCTGCAAAAGAAAAAATAAAGATGCCTCAACAGTATTTTATCTTTTAAAGCTGTGCCAACTTCAGAAGAGGCTGTATGATATTACTAACGTGCACCTGAAACATGAGCACTAAAACGATCTTATTCAGGAATAAAAATAAATGTGTACTGAAGAAGATTCTAAATGTGTTTTGCAATAGAAGATATTATCCTTAAAGAAATGTGTTGGAAGAACTGAAAGTAAGGGTATTTTAAATTTATGCAGCGAGTTGTTAAACCAAAATAAATACTAATAAAATTCTGTGAATTTTGCTCTGCTTTTATTAAGGGTAAAATGTTTTGGAGACTTTGAATATATTTTTATATTCTGGATGATGGCAGGAAAATAAATTATTCAAAGTGAATATTGGCAAGAACCTCTGGCTGCTTGAGGATATCCTGTTTTTCTGCTAGGTAATTTCTATTTTATTTGCCTTGTCTTTATGAAATATTTAACACATGCATCATAGCTATTCTGAGTTGCTCAGTAACAAGTTTGGTCAATTTCCAAGCAGCTGGAATAATAGCTCACCATTTGAAAAGAGGGCTTGTGTCGAAGGCCCTAATGTCTTAATAACATATCTATCTATCACCTGTCATATTTTTCCAAACCTGAGAACATTTATGAAAGACAAGAATCTTAATTCCTTAGCTTTTCTGACATGAAGCTCAAGGTATTTAGAAGAACTGAAGAATGAGAATTTCAGAATGTATCAGATTATATTCCTACTTACCAAACCAGAGAGAGGTGAGTGGCATTTGGATTGTGTGGAAAAGGTAAGGGATGACAGATAACTCCAAGTTGTATGCACCCATGCACACACACACACACACACACACACACACACAGTGAACTAGTAGGAAAGAAATATATTTTAACTAATCAAGATTAAATTTTTAAGTATTTACTTTTTTAATCAAATAAGTCTTTAGCATGTTCCTGTCATAATGTGACAAAGTTTCACTTATTACAACATGTTAAGAGCTATTCTTTGTTCTTATTTTGCATTAGGATTAGTGAGTGGCAGGGAAAGCTTTAACATATGTCTCCGTTAGAGCTCAGCAAAGGTTTCTTTAACCTTGGCTCTGTAGTAGGTCCTGGTTGTGTGATGCTGGGGGAACTTTCCATTTCTCTTTCTCGTTGCATTCACAAACCCCCACCCCTCCCACCAAATCTGTGAACTTGTCTCTCAAAGTTTTCAAATGAGACTTGGGGATATCCCCTATGTGTTTGCTTCTCCTCTTTTTTCCATCCCCCGACACACTATCAGACACACTGGTGATTACTATCCCAATCTCCAAAAGAAGTAAGTTCTTTAAACAGCAGCCATTAAAATATGGCAGTATTGTATTCCTAAGACACTTTACCCTCCAATCATGTTGTCTCTATGTAATTATATGTGATACATAGGTCAGGAGAAACTTAAGTTAGGCAAAATTATAAAATCATATTATAGAATATCAATTAACATAAGCAATATCTTAATTAAGCTGAGTGGAGGTATGAACAAGAATAACCACAAATACCTTAATTATATACATTTTTCTGTAGCTCAACAAAACTTGAAAGTAAGAAAATCACTGCTGAAAATCTAAATTTTGTAGTAACTGATGATCATATAAAATTATTTTTCTCCCAGTCTAAGTGAACCTTTACCACTAATAACATAAATTAATGAGTCTGTGATATGAATGGTAATAAAAAACATTTAATTCAATATATTCTTTTTATGAAATGTTAATTGAGGAAAAAAAATCACAGCTTGAAAATAACAGCTCCTCATTTTGAATGTAGTCTAAGATAAACTATTATTTTATAATCATGATTCTTGTTTATACTTATTTAACAGTGGAATTCTTCACTACAGTTTAAAGATTGATCTTTAGTCCTAGGTTGCCATTTAAAAAATAATCCAAAGATATATTTCTGCTTTGATTTTTATATTAATTATTGTTTTTCTCTTTCTGAATTAAAAGTAAACTGAAATACCTGACCAATAATGACATAGGCTTTCATTAAGCCTAAAACAGCAGATAAAGAAAGGTCTATTTTATCCTTATTAAGAAACAAAGTCAATTCAAAGCATTCAGGGAATTTATTTACATGTGTTTGGGGAAGAAAGGAAAATAAAATTTGTCCTTTAAGGTTCATCATTTTGCTTTCTCTTAAGAGCAGTGAAGGACGACCGTCTGCATCTCCAAGAGGTAACAACAAGAAAAATAATTGTTGAGGCATTAGTAGTTAATCTCAGTACACAGGTTAAGTTCAGTAAAGGCAGATTAAAGAGACAAAGATGACTGTTTAAAATAATAAATATTCTGCAAAAAAACCCCACACAGTTCTCTCAATGAAACACACACACACACACACACACACACACAAAGGATATACCGAAGCTACCTTACATAATTTACTACACCTGATTATTAAATGTTATGGCATTTTGCAAACTTCTTGTTAAACTTTTGATTGAACAGGCCATGTTGAGAATTTATAGTACAGAAATCATCAAATGCTACAAAACTGATTTTTATTGTTGTTAAGCCAATTTTACGATATACCACTGTCTGTGGGATGCTTTTCTGCTTGTTTTTTTCCCCCTTTACTTTCTGATCTTTACTGTTTTGGTTTTTTCCTTAGAGAAGCAAAGGGGAATAACTTATTCTCTCTTCCTACATCTTTACTTCCTGATAAGAGACAGAGAGAGACTCAGTATATATTCAGCCATCCTCTTCATATACCACACCAAAAAGACCCTTCCAACAATAAATGACATTTGAACATTTGCCAAATACAGAGGGTGCCAAAAATATATATACACATTTTTAAGAAAAGAAATAACTGGATTAAAATTGTAATACTTAATATATACTGATAACAAAAGATGAATACAAGTCACATTTGACTTCTGCAATTAGAAAAGGTGCTCAAAGTGGTTACCATCGGCATCCAGACACTTCTGAGTACAGGGAACTACTGCTTCAGCAACACTGACCCAAGTATTCACTTGTATCACTGTGCATGCCCTTTCAATTTCTTCCCCAAGTACCACCAGTGTAGATGGTTTTCTACAGTACACCACATCCTTTAAGTTCCCCCATAGGTAGAAGTCAAGGGGTGTTAAGTCAGGAGAACAGAAAAGAAACTCAAACAACATTCTCAAATTTCAAATACCACCTCAAAATGGTCTCATGCTCCTCGAATGACAACCATGCTTCTGACACTTTCTTTGACTGTTCTGTCACATGGTGATGCTAGCATTCATTTGATTAATGTCATCTTTTGAGCGAGAATCATACTACACATTGCTATTGCAATTCAATTCAACTTCAAAAAGTAATACATAGGTAACATCTCTTAAAATGTGTATACATTTTTTGGCACCTCTGGTATACAAACAAAACAGAACAAATGGTAGCTATGCACAGGAAGACACTTTAATTACCAAGGGTCTTTTTCAACTTGGCACAGAAAATCTTATTTGCTCATACAGTCACTTTAATGCTTCCTATGAATTCAAAAGAAGCCAGCAAGACTTCTGGTCAAGATAGTGGAGTTAGAAAATGCTATGCTCACATCTTCCCAAGACCACATCAAAATTACAACTAAATTATAGAAAAACCACCCTTAAAAACTACCTGAAACCTAGCTGAATAAAACTCCTATAACTAAGGATATAAAGAAGCAGCCAAGTCAAGACTAGTTAGGAGGGACAGAGACTCAAAGTGGGCTAGTCCCACACGCACATGTGGCAGTTAAGTATCAAAAGGAGTATCTAGAATGTGAAGGTCCTCCTTGAGGGACCCAGCCAAGGCTTCCAGTGCCAGGAAGAGACATCCCCACAACATCTGGCTGTGAAAATAACTGGGGATTCTGTCTGGGTGAAATGGAAGGCTGCTGTAGACCCAGAAATGCTCTTAAAGGGCCCAAGCACAGACACACTCACACTTGCCCTAAGCTCCAGCAAAGGGACAGCAGCTCGAAAAGGGCCAGGGACATATGAATTTGAATTGTTTGACTTCATGGAGAAAGCTGGATGGGCAGCCCTCTCTAAGACTAAATTGCCAGCAGGCACCACTGTTCCATTTTTGAGCTCTTCCCCAACATAGGTGGCAGGCTCTAGAAGAAATGCTGGCAGGCACCACTATTCCTCTGTTGAGCTCTTCCTCCCACCCAGCATGCTCCAGTGCCAAATCTGTGTCTCCATTAAATTGGCTAATACTGCTTGCCCCATCCTATTGATTCCCAGAGACCTTGCTCCACTCAACTCAAGCACTAGCCAGAAACCCTTTCAGAGGCTAATCCACATGAACAGCATCTCAGCCCATGCTGTAAATTTACCAAAAATCTCTGTAGTAGAACCACCTGAGATATAGAAACAAACACAGGGAGGCAGCTGAAATGAAGACACAAAGAAACATGCCCTACATGAAAGAAAAGAACAAAACTCTAAACAACAACAACAACAACAACAAAAGAACTAAATAAAATGGAGACAATCTACCAGATGCAGAGTCCAAAACAGTGGTTTTAAGAATGCTCAATGAACTTAGGAGAAGAATAGCTATGTCAGTGAGAACTTCAACAAAGAGTTAGGAAACATAAAAAAGGAGACAGAAAACATTAAAAAAAAAAAAAAACAGTCAGAAATGAAAATACCCACAAGGTGGATTGCTGGGTCATATGATAATTCTATTACTAATAGAATTATCAATAGAATAGCAATTTTGAGGAACCTCCCTACTGCTCTCCATACCTGTAACAGTTTGCATTTTCACCAGCAGTGTATGAAGGTCCCTTTTTGTCCACAGCCTCTCCAACATTTGTTCCTTGTCTTCTCGGTAACAGCCATTCTAACAAGTGTGAGGTAGTATTTCATTGTAGTTGAGATTTGCATTTCCCTAACAACCAGTGAAGTTAAGTATCTTTTCATGGATCAATTACTAATCATTTCTATGTCTTCTTGGAAGAAGTGTTTGTCCATGCCCTCTGCCCACCTGTTCATTTAACTGTTCTTTTATTGTTGAGTTGTATAAGTTGTTCATATATTTTGGATATTAGCTCTTACTGGAGGTGTTATTTGCAAAAATCTTCTCCCATTCCATTGGATGCTTCTTTGTTTTGCTGATGGTTTCTTTTGCTGTGAAAAAGCTTTTTAGCTTGATATAGTTTGCTCTGCCTATCATGATGGTTTTAGGTGGGTCATTTCCTGGATTGCTGCGTCCTTTTCTTGTATTAGTTGAGTTTTGTAGGAATGTGTTAAATAAATGCCCATCTGACTTCAAAAGTAAAAAAAACAAAAACAAACAAACAAAAAAAAAACGACGAATACCTGAAGTAAAGACTACATTAGAAGGAATGAATAGTACATTAGATGAAGCACAGAGTCAAATCAGCAATTTGGAAGACAAAGTAGTGGATAACACCCAATCAGAACAGCAAAAAGAAAAAAGAAATTTTAAAAATGAGGATAATTTAAGGGGTCTCTGGAACAATATCTAGCATAACAACATTGCAGCATAGTGGTACCAGGAGAAAGAACAAGGGATTGAAAACATATTTGAAGAAATAATAGTGGAAAACTTTCCTAACATGGTGAAGGAAATAGACACACAAGTATAGGAAGCAAAGAGAGTCCCAAACAAGATGAACTCAAAGAGACCCACACTCAGACACATCGTAATTAAAATGACAAAGGTTAAATACAAAGACAGAATCTTTAAAGCAGCAAGAGAAAAGCAGTTCATTATTTACAAGGGAGTTGCCATATAAGACTGTCAGCTGATTTCTCTACAGAAACTTTGCAGGCTAGAAGGGATTGCACAAAATATTCAAAGTGAGGAAAAGCAAGGACCTACAACCAAGACTACTCTACCCAGCAAAGCTAGCATATAGAGTTGAAGGAGAAATAAAGAACTTCTCAGACAACAAAAAGCTGATGGAGTTTATCACCCCCAAACCACTATTACAAGAAAAATTAAAATGATGTCAGGAAGACGACGACGATGAAAAAGAAGAGGAAGAGGAAGAAGAGGAGAAAGAGGAGGAGGAGAAAACAAAGAAGAAGAAAATTAAAATTATAAATAAGAAACTACTGCAAAGAAAGAAAATCTCCACTGACAAAGTCAAATACATATTAAGAACAGTGGATCAGCCAACACTAAAGCTAGTATAAAGGTTAAAAGACAAAAGTAGTAAGATCATGTGTAATTATAATAGTAAATTAAGAGATACACACAAACACAGACTCACAAAAGAAATAAATATAATGACAAAAACATAAATGTGAAAGGGTTGAGTAAAAGTGGCAGTGATTTTAGAAAGTGTTTGAACTTAAGCAACCATCAATTTAAAATAGACTGCAATAAACATAGCTTGATATATATGAAGCACTTGAAAACCACAAACCAAAAATCTCTAAGATACACAAGAAATAAAAAGAAATCCAAACACTACACACTATAGTAAGTCATTAACATACAAAAGAAAGCAAAAGAATAAGAAAGGATCAGAGAACTACAAAAACAATCAGAAAACCACATGGCAGTAACTACATACTTATCAATATTACTTTATTTTTTTAATAAATACTTTAATGTAAATGGATTAAATGCTCCAATCAAAAGACGAATGGATCAAGGAAAAGTGGTACATATAAACAATGGACTATTACTCAGCTATAAAAAGAATGAATCTTAGCATTTGCAACAACATAGCTAGACCCAGAGGGTATTATGCTAAGTGAAATAAATCAGAGAAAAGTATATGATAACATTTCTATGAGGAATCTAAAAATAAATAAATAAATGAACAAACAATACATAAACAATATACTCTGGTTTCTCTTCAGATCACATAAATCTTTAGCCTTTTAGAAAACAAAAACTCAAAGATACAGAGAACAAACTGATGGTTGCCAGATGGGAGTTGGTTTGGGGGCTGGGTGAAATACAAATTGGCAGTTACAAAATAATCATGGGGATGTAAAGTACGGCTTAGGGAATACAGTCAATAACATTATTATAATTGTGTATGATGTCAGATGGGTGCAAGACTTACTGGGGTGATTACTTCATAAGTTATAAATTAGGCATAACTACTATGTCGTACACCTGCAACTAATATAATTTTAAGTGTCAATTTTTTAATTTTTTAATTTTTAAGAAAGTAACAAACCAAAAGGATTTGGCTACCTGTTATATGAGACCCAACTTCCCTCTCCTTTTTCCCCAGCTTGTTCAGCTGGTGTCTGGAGCAACCTCTGTAGCAACAAGTGATAGGTGTTATGCTTAGCTGGAGTCACAAGAACCCAACTCTACATGGGGGAAGATAATCAGGGTTCAAACTTCAGTTAAATGGTACTTTTTTTTTTAAATAGACTTTATTTTTAGAGTAATTTTAGGTTTACAGCAAAATTGAGAAGAAGGTACAAAGATTTCCCATGTACCCCTTGCCCCATTATCAGCATCTCCACCAGAGTGTTCATTTGTTATAAATGACGAACCTGCATATACACGTCATAACTACACCAAGTCCATAATTCGCATTGGGCTTCATTCTTGGTGTCATATGTGCCACAGGTTTGAGCAAACATAGTAACACGGATCCACCATCGCAGCATCAGATACTGTAGTTTCACTGCCCTAAAACCTAAATGGTACTTTTCAATGCTAGCTGGGCAACGTAGTTCTTCAGACTATTTCCCAGGATCACACTGACTAGAGGAACAGGAATGATGTAAAAATAACTAACTGATATTTCTACAACTATTAGCTATGTTTTCAGAAAGTGTCATCAACAACAAAAAATCAGAATAAACATCCTATCAACTCCAATGTGCCAGATCTTCACTCCACTCAATACCTGTGCAGCGTGTGACCATGGCCCCTCTTGAAAAACTATTCCTGCTTTGTCCTCAGAGAGACTCATCTTGTGCTTCTCCGTACCTATGTTGAGGGGCCTGTTTTCCCGGTTAACTCTTGTTTCTCCATTCATACAGTAAATGCAGCTTTGTCCTGTGGTTATACCTGTGAGCTTGACTTTAATTAAATAATATAGCTAAAAAGTCTAGTATGGTATCTTTCATATAGTGGACAATAAAAAAATGTCTGCTCCCCTCTGTTCCTCCAGCTCTTTGTATGCTGTTTACATCATTCTAGGGTTTTACACCACACTCTACCAGGAGCCCTAGGATCTCTTTCTCATACCCTAACCTCTTCATTGAGCTCCAGGCTCACAAAGCTAACTGTCTCCTGGTTATTATTATCTTTCCTTGGAAAAATCAAAATCCACCTTTCTGAAACTGAAAATTTTATTTCCCTCCCCTTCAAAGTCTTTTTATCTTGAATGTTATTTTCTTACTTAAAAAAACAAGAAAAAGCAGAGACATATTTGATTCTCTTCTTCATTCGAAACCTTGAATTTACATTTAAATTATGCTCATTTATAATAAATGTATCTCTTGGTCTTTTTCCACTATGACTATCCTCTGTAGTGGATACTTTCAGACAGTGTGGCCTTCTACCAAAGTTTTCCTTAACCAAGTGTGTATGTTTTCTAATCCATGACTTGCTCTGTCATCACAATTATATTTCCAGAATCCTCCATGGATCTTTCAACTCATTCTTTTGAATATTTCTGCAGGTTTCTTATTGCCAATGGAATAAAGTCTTGGCAAGGCTTTCAGAGCTTGCTGCATCTGATCTTTTTAGCTTTATTTCCCCCAATTCCTTAGTCTTTCCGATGACAACTGCTTCTCTATTAGCTCCTTTCAGAGCACTTCTTTTTCTTTTAATTTTTAAATTTATTTTTCTTGTTAGACTTATTGGGGTGACATTGGTTAGCAAGGATTACATAGGTTTCAGGCATACAATTCTACAATTTATTGTCAACTTGTTGTATAGTAAGTTCACCACCTAATGTGACTTCTCTTTCCATCACTGTATATTTAGCTCCCCCACCTCCTCTCCCACCCCCACCCTTTCTCCTCTCCCCTCCCCACTCTCCTCAAATAAACATTAAACTATTGATTGTGTCCATGGGTTGTTTGTTTGTTTATTTTGGGTTTTTTTCTTTGTTGCTTTCAGTTTTATATTCCGCATATGAGTTCTATTTCCCTGAATCTTTGTTGATGCTGTCACTGTATTTTGAAATATCACCCACTTGATCACCTATTGAAATTCTTTCAATTACTCAAAGCCAAACCCTCAAACTCAGTCAAACCAGACATTCTTTCTGAGAAATCATTCAACATTTTTTTTCCCGAATTCTTCTAGTTTGATGTTTAGTATTTTAGAACTCTATGTCATTCCAATTCTCTTTTGTTTTTGTTCAGAGTTCTACCATCCTGTTTCTGTAATTGTATGTCAACCTACTATGTTTTTTCTTTTATCAAATTTGAAAGGTAAAATTAAATTTATTTCTGTGTGTCCAACATACATCAAAGTACCTGACACATAGGAGACATGAGTAAGTTACAGTTGACAAATCACAGTGCTATTGCTGATATTTTTTTCAGATGAATTCCCTTGTTTCATGTTATGTGGGTGTATTTGCTGATATAGTTAGTCTAGCTTCTGGGGCCTTGGGTAAAAAGCCAGTTGAATACTAAAGTATAAGTCTGATTTAATTAGTTTCAGTATTCCAAATCTTTTATTTAGAAGATGGCCTGAAAACAAATACTCTCAAAGCGATTTCTGTACTTTTTTGTGAGATACTCTATTAAGAATAGGCTGGAGTTCAAATCTTATAGATAGACTATATTATTAATTGTTGGGTCTATATATTTCATAAGGCTTTGCTAGTTTTCTTTGAATGGCCAAATAGCATATCTAATGTATCTGGTTGGGAGGAGTAAAAAATTTTAAAAACTCAATTTAGTTATTATAATAGTAACAAGCACATACTATCTGACATATACTACTCTATCTAATTTATATAAATTCACACATGTAACTCTTCAAACAACCCCATGTGGTCGGCACTATTAATAGACACACTTTACAGAAAAGGAAACTGAGGTACAGAATAGTTCATCGACTGCCTCAAAACATGAGCTATGAGCATTTGAGCCAGAATATAAACTTAGGCACACTGATTCCATATACTGTGCTCTTTCTTGCGCTGAGCTGTGCTGCCTTTCATTAACAGATGGAGACATGCGCAAAAATAAATAAATAAATAAATACTTATGGAACAAAATAAAGCAGAAACTAAATCGTATAAGTTCAGTAGAAGGGCAAATGTAGGAGCAACTGATTTTGGCTGACACATCAGAAATTGATTCTGACACAAGAGGGTCACTTGGAATACACTCACCCCTGAGCAGGGCTCTGACCCTCTGCCACTTAAAAGGCAGATCATGGCCCCGGGATTCTCCTTGCTGCTTATGTTATGCTCCCCCCTCCTTGATTTCCCCCCGTTTTTGCCATCATCTCATGGTATCACAGGCCTTCGCACAGTCCTCCTAACTACTGCAGAGTATAATTACATCAGTAAACATTCAGCATTACTTGGCAAAATACATAGGAATGTGTGGTCCCTGAGTTTTACAACAAAATGTTATTCACCTAGTATTTATGAGCACAGAACATATCAACAGATAAGTGAAGAACAAGCCTAATCCTCATACCATTTTATAGAATCACACAGCAACACTAACTCTCCCTCCCAAAGAAACACTACGTCAAGCTTTACCACTCACGGTCTTATGAACAAATGTCAGCTCATTGATCATTGCTTAAACCCTAAAATTTCTGAAGTGAGATATTTTATTTTAGCTCTGTTAAGTAATAAGTAATGACATTCAGAAGACACACACACACACACACATTTCCCAATGCATTTATTTTAGTTAGAATGTAAATAGGTGTAATTTTTTAAAATAAATCTTCAAAAGATTACTAATGCTTTGCCCTTCATCTGCTATTACATGGCAAAGTAAAAGCACAAAATCTCGCTTGCTGATCTCCTTAGTTGTATAATAGTAAAATCAACTCCTATTTTATTTAATCAGTACAAATCTAGTAGAAAATTTTTGGAGGAGGGATGAAGAGGCTGTTTGGAGCTGATTAACACTTTTCCTTTTCCTTCCCCATCACTTTACAAACGTCTAGCGGTTCTAATCTATAACCAGTACACAGATGGAATCCCAGGTCCAGTGCTAAGTCAGTCATGAAATTAAACGAAAAAGAAAATTTGATCAGTAACACTCTGAGTCACTGGAAGAAAAGGAAACAGTGAAAATGTGTTGTGCTTTCTAGGCAATTCTAAATCAATGATCACTGACTTGAAGTATCTCCCAAAAAACAAAAACGTTTCCTACTTCCCTAATACATCACGTACAAGTATGGTTGAAACTCTGAAGAGCAGCATCTGAGGTTTTCTCACTCTTTTTCCTCCACTGACTCTCAGAGGGAGAATTGTCATAAAAGCAGAAAATGTAAAAATCTCTCTTATTGGAGGCAATGAAATAGGTGACAAAAATACTCTAGGGATCGTTTTGTTTTGTTAGTTTGACGCATGTTTAACTGAGATGAGAACTGGGTTCCTGGAGAAAGGGGAGCGGAAGAAATGAGTTGTCACAACTGACTTAGCTTTGAGGGGCTGGCATTAAAAATCAAACACTACCTATTTTGCATTTTTCAGGTATGCAATGGACCCAGGAGAGTATGTGAGAATGAGTGTGTGTGTGTGTGTGTGTGTGCGCTTGTGGATAGAGGGATGTGCGTGGCAAAATCATTTTAGCCCAGTGCAGATTTGTGGTACACTATTCATTATGTTTCCTTGAAAATTACAAATCTTTCATTTCTTCTTCTGCTGTCTCTCTCTCTTCCCTCACTTCCTATTTCCCCCGCCCTCCCTCCCTTTCTTCCTTCTTTTCTTTCTTTAGAAGATGGGCTGCAGTCAGACTTCCCAGCAGAGTAACAAAGGGAGCACAAAGCTAATGGAATCAATTTTAATAACATGGCCAAAACACATAGAGAGAAAAATTCAAACTCCACTGACTTGCAGACCTGTGTTTCTGGTCAAGCCAAGACAGACCAACCAGAGACGACTTCAATCTCAAGATCAGAGGAAGAAGAGATTCAAATAACAAGGATAATCTGGCATTTAGTGCAGTGATAAGCAGTGAGATTAGAGCACATGGATCTACCCTGGGGTCTCCTCTGTCAAAAAGTAGCCAGTTATAAATCATCCTCACAAAGCTCGTTATCAACTTTAAATTCCAATTACTGGGTGGAGGTTGTATGTAAAAGCTGGGAGTGAGTGGCACTGCAGAGCACAGGCATCAAGGTTTCACATGAACATGCTTAGGCATTTTCACTTCTATATTCTCTGCACATTGTTCAATTTTCTTTGCCAAATGTATTTCTTCACATTAACTAAAACCACTGTCAACATACAGTTGGCTACTGTAATTTATTAAAATTCACTTTAACATACAATAGTTAATTAATCATCACAACAATTCTATGAAGTAACAGAGGCAGGTATTACTATCCCAAGTGTTCAGATGAATGATAGAAACACATACTATCAATTTATGTGAAGTAACTCAGCCCAAATTGGACATCTGTGCTCCTTCCAATCCCATGTTCTTTCCAACTTCAGTTTTGTCCTTAGCATTGCTCTAAATAATCCTTCCACCTGTCCTGGCCACCTTTCTTCTCCATTTTTCACATCTACTAGATTGAACATTGATAACTTCCCTCAAATCTAAAAGATCTCCACCTCACCAGAGCAGGCTATCAACTACATAAGAAAAAAAAAGCAAATTAAGGTTTTCAGGCATAAGCATCCTCAATTTTCCATTTCATCATTTATCTACACTCACACGTTCATTCATTTTTACTTTCATTTCAAAAGAAGTGTACAACTCTTTGATCAACCAACTCTTCTGTCTCTGCCTCTAATTCTGTCCCCTAGTGCCAATATTAGAACATTGTACCAACTGTTATTCTCTATCTTCTCTTTCTTGTCCTTGTCACAGTTTGAGCTTCCCAGGGAACAGACTACAAGACTCTGAAATATGTATTTAGGAGACTTACTAAGGCACTGAACTTTGAGGACCAATACCTATGGGGGATTAAATGGTGTGAGAAGTGCAATGGCAGTGCAATGGCAACAAAACCTCAGCGTATCCTGCAGGAGCTGTGGAGTCTTTCAAAGTTGCTTCAAGTGAGGCAAAGGGGTGAACATCATACCCCTTCATCCAGCAGTCATGGAATGTGGACTGCCACAAGGGAATGACTGTAATCTTAACAAGAAAGGTTCCTTCAGTCATCAACAAACCCTGGAGAGAGATTCAGTTCTGAGCTACAGGAGCAAACCCTCCTAGCAAATGAGGGCACAACGCAATGTTCCTTATAGTCTCTGTCTACTGATCCTTATTGCAATGCAAGACTAACACATATCAGAAAGGAAAAGAGGGGAAGGAACCTCAGATTTTTTTCTAAGCATTATTCTAGTTGCTATGGAATTTCTCTTGTCTCTCAAATATCCTATGGAAATAGGAGATCACTCTTTTTTTCTGTTGCTTTTTTCCCCTTTCCCTTCCTTAACTCTCATAATAATCTTAAATCTACATGTTCTCTTAAATATACATTAATACTGTAGTAGCTGCCACCTGTCATCTGAGGGTTCTCAAAACTCTACCTTTAATATATAGATCCCTTCTGCATAGTCTAGATTAATATCTCTAAATGCCAGTTGGGAATCACACCCTGGATATGCACAGCCTTATAAACTCAAAATGTCCAAAAATGAAATGAAGGCAGTGACTGTCTATCCCCCTTAAGCAAAAGCCCCAAAATATAAAACTTCCTTCAGTATCACCATTAACATCTCAACATGCTGCACAAAAATAAAACATGGGAAGTTGCCATAATGTCATATATGATGGTTTCTACAACATATATGTATACACACATATTGAGTATCCAGAATTTAAGAGTAAAATTGGAAAGGTGTTTCATTCCCATTTGCACTAAATTGTATAAGAGGACAGGATTTACCTAACAAATCAATTACTTTTCTCACTCAACTCAGTTATTTAATACCACAAAAATCAGTGTCTGGTCATGACGTACATTCTATCCACAATGATGTAGGACTCTGCTACAAACTGTCACTCAGAAATATAGGGTGATAAAACATCAGCACCTTTCAGTTGAAACTACAACCTTCTGGGTCACTACATACAGGGAACGAAGACAGTAGAGAATCATGCATTTTCATGGTCTCAGTCAAGTCATGGTAAATAAAATTTATACTCACATTTTATGATGGGCATAATTCCATGATGTTCTCAACTATAAGTGGTCTGAGAGGTGCAGTCTCCCATGTGCCTAAAATGGGACGAGAGTCAAATACCAGTTTATGATAGCGATATGCAGTAATAGTGTGTTTTACAAGCACTCCTAAGAGTCCATCTATCTTCTCTTTTGGCTTTATTAGAACACAGGATATAGAAAAAAAAAGAGGTAAAGTAAATAAAAGAAAGCTAAGTAATGAGTCTCAAAGAATAAGTGCAATAATTATTCTTGGTATCTCCCACTTCTAAAATTCTAGCTAAATGCGCATGAAGTCTGGGCACAAGAGGAAATATTTCTATTACCTGCTTTTTTTTTAGAGCATCAAAACTGAAAAAGGCATTATAATATTTATGTTGTTGTTTATTTTCATGCAGAATAAACTGGGTAACAATTGATTCCTGGCTATATTTATTTTAAAATACCCATTTTTATTGTCTTAATTTGTGTGTCTGAGTATGTAAAGAAGTTTAGCACCCATAGTCAATCATTAAAATATTGTTTACAGTCACTAATTTCGTGATGTGCACAAAGAGAAACAGATGAATATAAACTCTGATTTCCTTGTTTCATGTGACCTTTAAGCACACAGAAACTGAAATTTGTGTGCCTTCAGGCCCAAAAAGGGACTTGTAAAAGGAGCTAAGTTTATTTTTATATTTTCACAACTAAGCAGCCTAATAATTCCTAGATGATTTATCTTTTTGCTGCTTTATTTCATATAAGTGAAGAATTTTAAGACAAATGGGCTGAAATAGAATAAAGCTCCAATTCTTGTAGGATTTTTCTGTCTCATGGTTTAATCCTAAATGCTTATCCATTGTTGTTGTCCTTAACCAAAAAAAAAAAAGGGGGGGGGTTTATTGGAACAATTTCAGAATACTCTGTTTCTACATTCTCTTCAGTAATAGTCTCCTTAGACTACATGAGCTTATTCACAATTTATATATACATATATATTTTTAATGGAATAACTTTTGTTCTATACAGAATGAAAATAGAGAATAAAGTTTTTGAGTTATGAATCTGCTGTATAACATCATTAAGTTTAGTAAACATTAAAAAAATAAATGTTAGATCAATAGTGAACTTTATGATGTGAGGATAATTGTCCAAAGTGATGGGTGGTCATATGTAATAGTCAGATCTCATAGATACATGTTTTAGTGTCACTACATGATTTATTAATGTTTTATGCTCTTAGCCTCATGCTCTCTAAAAAAAAGAAAATCACACTTGTATGTGGATAACCCATTTATTTCTTCAAATAGATACCCTTTTATGTGGTTTTAATAATATGAAATTCCAACTAAATGCTAAAGACACACATCCAGTGTTGGGATTAGTTACATTGTTTTAAGACATAATAAGTAATCAAAATTAAACTGGCTGAAACAAGAAGGAAAGGGTCCTCTTAATTGTAATTCTAGGTACATGTAGGCTTGAACCATTAACTAAATGGTATCACGAAAGACCTGGTTTAATTCAGTTTCTCTAATCATCTTCTTCGGAGTTTGCTTATCCTAACAACAGCTAATGTTACTGTGTCAGTATGGCTCTCAGTAAGCAAGAGTCATGGTCGTCTTAAGTCGCCTTCGACAAAAACAAGTGCAAGTATTTCCAGCAAAATCACTGGAAATACTCCCTCTCATTGGATAGTCTTAAAACACGGGTACTACCCCCCACCCACATCCACTTCTATGTGGTCTGCATGAATTATCATTGTATATGCATACATCATACAAGGGCCGTCTGGGGAAAACATCCAGTCATTGTCAATATAAGGAAAACGGTTTTGTGGCTGGACACTTTCTGGACAGCCCTTGCATACAGTGTATACAATGAATATCGATGCAGCCTAGTATTGAGTGATATATTTAACCTACTCAGGGCCAAGTCTTAATAACAGAGCAACCATCAAAACCTGCGAACAGCACATAGTAAAAATCAATGAGTGTAATGGTTACTGCAACAAGATCAACTCAGGTTATGCTTAAGTAGAAAGCTCAGTACCTCAAGTAACTAAATGAAAATATGCACATAATGCTAATTCAACATAATTTTACTTGAAATAATTTACACAGAAATTATTTTTGGCCATTTCCATGATATACGTTGATTGTGTTGATCATTTTTAGTGCAAGAAGACCCTGAAATATTTTTTCAGTATAATATCCATAACAAAGTACACACTGCTGTACAGCAATAAAACAACATAAATGGGTATCACCAAAAGAATGTAAAGTAAAAGAAGCAAGTCACAAAATAATACAAATATAGTACTCTATATGTATAAAACATATGAAAACAGACAAAGTAACTAATTCATGGCTTAATGATGTATAAATAGACTGTAAATTCTGAAGACACACCAAAGAATAATTTTACAATGATTTCGTTCCGTCTTTGGGTGAGATTGCCAGGGTGATTGTTAAAACGTGTCTTTATATTCTATCCACTCTTCATGTACTACATATTTCACAAGAATTATTTTTTTTAGCTTCCCAAAGAGACTACCCAAGAATGCTGCTCTTCATAATTTTACCTAAAGATAAACAACACAGAATACCTGAACAGTAGAGTGGTCTTAATTCTTGTGAAAGAGGACTAAGATTGTGAGATGCCACTGCTATTAAAGACGAAAAGTTACGTGTGATTTTAAGGTTTTGTTTTTTCTTTCACATTTCTGGGACTCGTCAGTCACTGGGAATTCAAACTGCATTGATTTGACTCACTTCTTTCAACCAGAATTAGAC
Source organism: Lyroderma lyra (assembly GCA_004026885.1). Taxonomy (NCBI): domain Eukaryota; kingdom Metazoa; phylum Chordata; class Mammalia; order Chiroptera; family Megadermatidae; genus Lyroderma; species Lyroderma lyra. Next base: position 25,798 of record PVJL010014879.1, read on the forward strand.
AGGACTAATGTGAACAGTAGGAAACTGCAGTCAGCAGGAAGGTTCTCAGAGCAGAAAGATCATCTCTCCACATCAGCACTTTGCCTCTCCTTTTGTTATTCAGAGCAGTCCCAATTTAGGTGTTCTCCGGGTTGAATAAAACCTCTCTTTTTGGCCTTAATGCCATTTAAGGTGTCTTAAGAATCACTCTGGCTTGCTTTGATGATGTTTTCTTGGATGCAGGAGGGAGGCATTTTTGCAATTAACTAGAGCTTTGTTTATTTATTTTTTATATATCATGTAAGCAGCCTTTCTTATATGCCGAAAATCATTATTAAAGGAGTGGCTGAGTTATTGACTTTTATTGAATATAATTTAATTATACACTGATTATGAATCAACAAGAAAAAGCAGACCTGATGCATTTCTTGTAACACTGTTTCCTAGCCACATTTAAAATTGTGTTATAGTGAATGACCTTACAATGAAATGGAATAATATTATATGCAAGTGAATCTTTTGGGACTCTTAATTTTTCTGAGTCAGCAGTTTCATAGATAAAGCAGAAGCCAGAG